>ML095863.1:11689-23482 GCA_003697995.1 Taxidea taxus jeffersonii
TGTGTGTGTGTGTGTGTGTGTGTGTGTGTGTGTTAGTCTGTGTGCTTCTTTTTTACACTGAGTGTTTCCTATATGCCTTTTTATATGCTGTGCTGTGGACATACGTTACCCACATACCATCTTGGATGGCCTTATCATCTTATGATGTTCTTAATGGTTGGAGTTGACTTGTGTCAACTTCTTTCTCATTCTCTTGTTTTAAATGGAGCTCCTGAAAACTTCTGTGGGTCTAGAGTTGGAGGACCATTTCCTTGAGAAGCATCACCATCCTGGAGTACTCGAATTCAAGGGTAAAGCAGAGCCTGTTGATTGGCGCCTGAATTTTAGTTGGGTGAAAATTTTAGCTGACCACTTCCCAATTCCCTTGAAGCTACGTGTGGCCTTGTGATTAAGTTCAAAATGGTGAAATTTAAGTGGGGAGTTTAATTTGCTTGGAGATGTCCTTAAAGAGAAGGGGCATGCCTTTCTCTCCTTTCCTCTTTCCTGTTGTCTGGAATGCAGATGTGATGGTTGGAGTTGAAGCAGCCATTTTGGACTCTGAGGTGAATTTGAGAATGGAGGTTCCTAGACATGTTGGAGCAGCAGTCCACCCCAGACTACTGATTCGGACTTTTATATGATAGAAGAATACCTATATGTCTTATTTAAATCACTGTTCTTTTAGATTTTTAGACACAGACAAACTTAATCCTAACTAACATAAAAAGTTTTCTTTCTTGTCACATAGTACCAGATTATGTCAACAATAATAAAGCTGCTTTGCAGGGCTGCCTGCAGGTTTTCATTCCTAATGGAGGTTGGAAGGAGGAAGAGGAGGAGAGAGGAAAGGCAGTTTTGTGTCGACCAGGCTCTTATTTGAAGACTGGATTGCAAACACTTTCTTCATCCTGGGTGTTTTGTGAGCTTTAGATTTCACCAGAAGTTGCAGACTTGTTATAGGGCGAAACTTTGCTGAGCAACCATGTCTCTTCTTTCAGCCTCAGTTTCCCCATCTCTGCCATAGACAGAGAACCTCTCGTAAGTTAACCCTCCCTGTGCTGACCCTCTGTAGCTCCTTCTGAGAAGGAGTCTTCTGTCACTCCAGCACCAGAAAGGCCAGGCCCAGTCTGAGCA
Source organism: Taxidea taxus jeffersonii (assembly GCA_003697995.1). Classification (NCBI taxonomy): domain Eukaryota; kingdom Metazoa; phylum Chordata; class Mammalia; order Carnivora; family Mustelidae; genus Taxidea; species Taxidea taxus. The sequence continues at coordinate 12,803 of ML095863.1, forward strand.
GTACCTATGTCCTTGCTGGCTGCCACTGTCCATCCATCCATCCATCCATCCATCCATTCATCCATTTACCACCTCTTCTTTTTTTTTTTTAAGATTTATTTATTCACTGTAGAGAGTGTGTGCAAGCAGGGGGAGGGGCAGAGGCAGAGGAAGAAACAGATTCCCTGCTGAGCTCCATCCCAGAACCCTGAGATTGTGACCCGAGTTGAAATCACGAGTCAGACATTTAACCAGCTGAGCCACCTAGGACCTCCCCACCCCCTCTTTTTTTTTTTAAGTAGGCTCCACACCCAGCCAGCGTGGAGCCCACCTTGGGGCTTGAACTCACGACCCTGAGATCAAGACCTGAGCAGAGATCAAGAGTTGGACACCACCCAGGCGCTCCCCCTCACTGCCTCTTTATTGAACACTTCTTGGGCGCCAGGCCGGGTTTGTGCTGAACACTGGTCACTGGAGGTCTGGAGGGATCACCTTAACCTCTCTGCCTGGCTTTGGGATAGGTTTGTCCTGAAATGGCTTGGTTTTGACGTCCCCTCTGGAGGACACCCCAGGCTTATTCGCAGCCTCTAAGAGCCTGCTCTGAGCTGCCCTGCACAGCCCAGGACTGCCCTCAGGGCTGGGTCTGGGAGGTCCTATGTATGGCCTGGGGTGGAGTGCGGTGGGCTGCCTTCACAGGCGAGCAAGTGGCCCTGGGAAGGGTTTGAAAGACAGTCAGGTCTTCTTTTTACAGGCCAGAGCAGCCCCCATCCCTGCTGCTAGCATCGTCAGATGTCAGAGCTCAGTGTTTCCCTGGCGCCTCCCCAATCTAGCCCCTGCTTACAGATGATTCTGTGGCACAGAGAGGGGCAGGGATGGTCCTGAGGCCTCACAGCTGGACTCGGGCTCTTTCTGAGGCTCTGGGAAGGTTCCTAGGCCACTCTTTGGCATGAGGCATCAGAGATGGGGGCAGGGGAGACTGGCACATCAGTCTTCACTGGCGGCCTCTCCCTCCAGCCTCTGGAAAATGTGAGGCCTTTCCTGCCTTAGAGCACACAGGCCCCACCTCCAGCTCCTGCAAGAAATCTTCCAGGCTGTCCAGCCTCTAGGGCTGTTGCATACAGTTGTGCGGGTTGTTCACTGCACAGAGGCACCTGGCTGAGAGAGAAACCAGTGGGGGCTGAAATTTCATCCTCTTGCCCAGGCACGTATGACATCAAGCCATGGGTCGAGGGGGGTGCCTGCATTCATGGGGAGGAAGGACACCACATTCTAATGTACAGAGGAACCACACAGGCTGGTAGGGACCCTGGATGGCAGTAGACCCATCAGCACCCTCAAAGCCTTGCTTCTTGCGCCTGTCACAGTGTGCTCAGTCCATGGCCCCAGTAGACTATCAGCTCCCGAGGGCAGAAAGAGGGATTCCCCTTGGCAGGTGTCATTGTCAGCCCAGCACGCTGCTGACCGGTACTCAGCTCCCAGAACACACGTGCTGAGCAAGAGTGGGGAAGAGTGTCCAGCTCAGGGCATATTGAGAAATGTTTGTTGAGTGAATATGTGGCAGGTTAATACCAAGGAGAGAGGTAAAGGGAGGTTGACTGGGACAGAGGGTATCTGGGAGAAGGAAGGGTGCCACCGGGAGGCCAGCAGCTTGGGTGCCACCGGGAGGCCAGCAGCATACTGAGGTGAACCAGTATTATAAGGGGGTGACTGGACGAGCCATTGGGGGCCCTTTGGGTGGGAGGCCTGAAGAGCAGAAGCTGGGGCTGGAGAAACTAGAGGCCCATAGGCATGTCCGGCCTAGCCCCTGACCCCACCTTTGCAGGGCCCCGGCTGCTCTGAGCCCTTTGACACCCACTCAGTACCTTGTCCTGGAGCCCAGCAGTGGCCCAATGGCTCATCCTTGTCGCAAGGACCCTCTGTCTTGTGGGGACACGGGAGGGATGTACGAGGCTGTGCCTACAGGATGTGGGATGTCATCTAGAGCTCTGGGGCCCCTGCTGGCTGAGGGGTGTCCTGCTCAGACACAAGGGTGTCTGGGAGAGCTTTCCTGGGGAAGGCAGAGCCACGCCAAGTTACGTGTGTGAGTTTCCCAGGTAAACACTGAGGGAAGGAGCCAGCATGGCTGTTCTGGGCCAGGTGGGGGTGGGCGCTTTGGGCTCAGCATGCCCCCCATTTGCACTCTGCCCAGATTGAGGGGGTGTGCAGGAGAGGGACCAGACAGCAGGGGCCCTTTGGCTTATCCTGAAGGCCATTGAGTGGAGATGGGTGTGTTCCCTGTTTAAAAACCGGAGCCGTGTATTCATTTCCTAGGGCTGCTGTAACAAAGTAGTGCAGGCTAGGGGGTTTAAAGCAAGAGAGATTGATTCTCTCATGATTCTGGAAGCCAGGAGTCCAACCTCACGGTGGCAGCAGGGCCATGCTCCCTCTGAGACTGGGTAGACCCCTTCTTCCTCTCCCCAGCTTCAGGGGCCCCAGGCAGCTCCCGTTGAGTCCTGGGCTTGTAAGTTGCCTGCCAGCCTCTGCTCCCTGTGTGTCTGTCCCTGTCTAGTCTCCTCTTCTGAGGAGACCAGTCCTCTTGGATTTGGGCCCAGCCCACTCCAGGATGACCTCATCTCAACTCATTACATCTCCAACAACCTTCTTTCCAAATAAGGTCACACTTGGAGGTGCTGGCGGTAAGGACTTCAGCATATCTTTTGTGGGGACACAGTTCAACCCACAATAAACTAAAATTTACATAGGGTAAAATTCACCTTCTTTTGTGTCCACTTCCATTTGCTTTGGCACATGTAGCTGGGCCGGGTCACTGCCACCCCAACCACGATATGGAATGGGCTGTCACTGTCTAAAATTCCTCGGTGCCCTCTTGTAGTCAGCCTGCTCCCCAGTCACTCATTTCTCCTGGGTCCTTACATTCTGCCTTTTCAAGAATGTCACATGCACGCTGCCCTGTGAGTCTGGCTCCTTTCCCTTAACTGAAGGTGTCTGTGATCCAGCTGCGGCAGCGTCTCAGTACCGTGTTCATTTTCCTTGCTGAGAGGATCTCATTGCTTTGGACGTGTCCCTGTTGTTTACCCGTTCATCCACGGCAGCACGTTTGGGTCGTTCCAGTTTTTGGCAATGACACATAAAGCCCCTGCCGACATTGGCATAAAGGGTGTAGGTTTTGGGTAGGGAACTCCGTGGGCCAGCTTGCGTTTGGGCTGCCATGGGAAGAAGGACGTGGGGTGGGGAGACAGCATGTGGGGAGACCAAAAGGAGGTGACAGCAGACGTCTAGGCGAGCAGTGATGGTGGCCTGGACAAGTGTCTTGGCAGCGGGGGTGGGGAGAAGTGGGCCCACTGGAGAGTAGAGTGGACGGGGCCTGGGGGTGGCCAGGGTGGGCGCTGGGCCGGTGTGGAGGCTGCCCTCCGCCTTCCCCGGGGCAGGACAGCTGCTGTAGCTCAGTGGCAGGGTCTGGACCTGAGGAGCTGACAGGGGGTACACTAGTGTAATGCATAGGGGTGTGGACCCTGGAGCAAACTGCCAGGACTCACGTTCTCCTCTCCGCCTGTTTCGTCATTTGTAGAATGGGGTTGCTAATGGCTCCCAGTTCACAGGCCCATTGTTGTGTGGTGTGAGTTACTACCTGTCAGGAGCTTGGACCAAGTCTGACCTGTAGTAGGTGTTCAAGAAACCTGAACCCTGGTCAGTGGCCTTCTGAGAGGCCTCAGCTCCATACCCTCTTGTCTGCTCCACTCACCCCTTTGGCAACAAGCCAGTCTGTGGTGCCTCTTGTGGCTCAGTGACCCTGTCCTCTGGGCCCTGCCCCAGGTGTGCCCTGACTTGCTGGGACAACGGGAGCTGCCTCCTTTACCTCTCTGGGCATCGTCGCCTCTGCTCATACCATGTGGAGGTGCAAAGCCCCATGGAGTGTGGGGCTCTGTGCAGAATGATGGCAGCATGGAGGCCGCACACAGTAGGAACTTCGTAAAGACACGCCTGTGAGGGGCACCTGGGTGGCTCAATCAAGCATCTGACTCTTGATTTCAGCTCAGGTCACGAGCTGATCATGGGTCATGGGATCGAGTCCTGTGTGGAGCCTGACACAGGGCCTGGAGCCTGCTTCAGGTTCTCTCTCTCCCTCTGCCCCTCCTCCTTCCTCTCTTAAAAAAAAAAAAAAAGACGTGCAGGTGACCTGCTCGTGATAGTCTATGGGGAGGCCCAGGTGAGTGACTTTGGGGGCACCCCCAGGTTTACGGGCTGGCAGAGGCTCCTCTGTAGTTGCCACAAATCTCATCCTCCTGTTGTCCTCCCAGATCCATCCTCCACCTTGACAAGAGCTGACCTGGCAGCCGAGTGGGCTGTCCAGTTGGAGGGGAGCGAGTGCCTGGCTTGGGCTCCACAGGGAGAGGAGCAGTGGATCCTTGTTCAGACGCCTCCCAGGGTCTGGGGAGACCCTTGCTCTGAGACCAGGGTTCACGTCCAGGTCATGACTGGCGCTGGGCCTAATGAAGGAACATTTGCAGTCAGCCGTCAGGACTCACAGAGTCCCTGTTTGTACGTTCTCCCACTTGCTAAAGTTATTCGTAACCCCCAAATCATAGCACCTCAGAAGTCATTTGCAGACGTGCTCAGAGTGGCGAAAAATTGGGATCCCCTGATGCGCACATTCCCGCCTGAGGCCGGATAAAGTGAGATGCTGCCTTCTTGTTTCAGCACTTACCCTTCTAAGGAGGCCCTCATCATGGTCTGTTGAGTGTCATGGTTTTCCCATTTTCTGTGCATTGTGTTGGTGATTTCACTGTTTACAGTGTCCCCCAACCACAGAACTGAAGTGCTTTCTAATGCTCCGAAATGCAAGAACACCGTGAGGGCCTTGCAAGAAAATGTGAGTGTTCAAGAAGCTTCTTTCAGGCAAGGTATATGCGCTGTTGGCTGTGAGTTCACTATTTGTGCGTCGAGAATATATATTAAATGAAATGTCCTTAAAAAGAAAGGCACAGGGACGCCTGGGTGGCTCAGTTGGTTAAGCAGCTGCCTTCGGCTCAGGTCATGATCCCAGCGTCCTGGGATCGAGTCCCACATCGGGCTCCTTGCTTGGCAGGGAGCCTGCTTCTCCCTCTGCCTCTGCCTGCCAATCTGTCTGCCTGTGCTCACTCTTTCTCTCTCCAACAAATAAATTAAAAAAAAATTATTAAAAAAAAAAAAAGAAAGGCACATAAGGAAGGTTATATATTGGGGCGCCTGGGTGGCTCAGTCATTAAGCATCTGCCTTCAGACCTGGTCATGATCTCAGGGTTCTGTGATCGAGCCCTGCATGGGACTCCCTGCTCAGCAGGAAGCCTGCTTCACCCTCTCCCACTGCCCCTGCTTGTGTTCCCTCTCTCGCTGTCTCTCTCTCTGTCAAATAAATGGTAAAATCTTTAATAAGAACAAAACAAAAAACAAAAAAAAGGAAGGTTACGTGTTGATCAGTTGACAAAATGTTGTGACCAGCAGCTCACAGGAACCTCACCTAACCCCGTGTTTCCCCTGGACGGAGCGTTCAGTATTCGCTAACTCAGTGTTCATGGTGACTTTATAGAACAGAACAACCACAAAAAATGAGAATTGATTATAGCTATGTTGTGCAGAGAAATTGGCCCCACGTCTCTCCCCTGGCCTGTCTGCACTCGGTGGAATTAACAAGTCCCCATTTTGTGTATGGTCTGTCCTTCAAATGCACAGGTCCTTGGGATCGGCCCTCTCCTCTGCTTCCACCCCGTTGGTCCTCTCCCTGCCAACAAAATTCAAGACTTGGAACGTTTCCAGGAAGAGGAGTGGTCTGTGTTAGTATTTCATATCCTGTGATTCTGATAGAAGAATCTTTGCAGGGCCGCCTGGGTGGCTCAGTTGGTTAGGCGTCTGACTTTTGGTTTTGGCTGGGGTCATGATCTCAGGGTTGTGAGATGAAGCCCCATGGTGGGCTCCATGCTTAGTGGGGAGTCGGCTGGAGATTCTCTCTCTCCCTCCCTCTGCCCCTCCCCACACGTGCACGCATGCTCGCTTGCTCTCTCTGTCTCTCTAAGATCAATCAATCTTGTAAAAGGAAAGGATCTTATCAGGGAACAGCGTATCATTCAAGGCAAAAAAAAAGGGAGGATTCTTGGCATGTCCCTAATAATTACAGCCATTATGTCTGGAGGGCTTACATCAGGCCCCTTTGCTGAGAGTTTTTTTGTTTTTGTTTTTGTTTTTTTGGGTTCCTGATCACAGCCCTAGGAGGCTGGAGTTACAGTGCCCAGTGTTCAGGAATAAGGTGACTCAATCAGAGCTCTCAGCAGTCAGTGGGAGAGCCCAGATCTGGATCCAGCATTGTCTGAGTTCAGAGCCATCGTCCTGAGCCCCTGAGCTCCTTGCATCCCAAGGTTCCGGGACCTTGCTGCGTCTCCTAGAGCCAGGTGTGGTATGGACCCTCTCCTGCTTTCAGAGCCCCTCTGAGGGAGGACCTCCTCGCCCCCTCCCTGATTCGGCCCTGTCCGGATAGGCGAGCCCGGTCCCACTGGCTAGTGTCTCCCTTGTCGTCCTCTGGCACAGTCCCACCCTGGGACCCGATCCTGGAATCATGGAGGGACAGTCTAACCTGGGTGGGTTGGCAGGGCCTGTCAGGCCTCAGGACAGCTCCCTACAGCTCCTTGTGCACCCCAGTGCCTCCCCACAGCCCCTGAAGTCAAGGAACCAGTATCCTGGGCTTCCTCCAGTTCCTGCCCTGGAGAACTCAGTGCTAGAGACTTCCCTCATGCTAAGGCATTGGGGATTGTGCACACTATAAAGTCTGACGAGGACAGGTGGGCCCCGCTGGTTGCAGAGAACAAAAGCCTAAGTGAGGTGCCACCCAAAGTGTGGGATTTCAGGCAGGGAGCGGGGCTTCCCGTTTGTGTTGCAAGGTGGGCCTGGGCCCAGGAGGTGGCAGGTGCCAAGAAGCCCCAGGACGAGTGAGGCTGGTTTGTTCACATGACTTGCTCATCCCCCAGTAGAGGAAATGTGGTCACGACAACTGTTGGGTGGGTTGCAGGGTGACTCAGTGTCACCAGGGGTAGAAGGAGCATGAGGCTGCCGGAGTTTCCTGCAAGGTGCTGTCTGGGCCCGTTGTCCGCAGCCCACAGCTGCCCCCTGCTCTGCCAGAGCCCCAAGGGAAGGTGACCGTCGGTGCCCTATTTGGCCCTGGAGGCCTGGGTCAGCTCCGTGCCAGACCCCACCTCCAGCTTAGAAATGGGGTTCACTTTGTCGAAGCACGTCCTCATACCCTCTGATCATGGCTCACCCTTCCAGCAACCCCCTGAAGTAGTGTGGGGCGGGGATAGTCTTCCACTTATTGCACTACTGAGTGAACAGAGGCCCAGAGAAGGACAGACACTTGTGCAAGGTCACACAGCAAGCCTGTAGGAGAGGCTAGAGCAGACCCCATCTCCCTTTCCCAGGCAAAGCATTTTCTGCACCACTGGGCTGTCCAGGATGAGTAATATCACCAGCGACTGTTCCTTGAGCCCTCATTAAGCTCCAGATGAAGTAATCCGTCCTGTCCTCCCAGTGTGCTGTAGGGCCAGTGCCTTTCTCACTGTCATTTTACCAACACTGAAAGGCCAGGCTCAGAGTGGATTTTGGTCAGGCAGGGGGAAAAGAGAAATCCCCGCAGAGATCCAGCAGGAGCGGTGTGAGGGCACAGAGGCCCTTTATCTCTCCTTCTGGGTTGAGCCATGTCCATCCTGGGCTGCTGCTGTCCCCCCTTGCCTCTCCTTCCCGAGCCCCAGTGTCAGGTGGGGGAAGGGAGCACTGCACTCTCCTTCCTTTTCCCCCTGCTGCGGGATAAGGGGGAACACTGAGTAAGCAGGAGGCAGGGCCAGAGGCCAGGTCACAGTGGGACACATGGGCTACCACGTGGTGCGGATGCTCCTGGAAGTAAGGAGGCTGGCAGGGGCAAAGGACCCACCTTCCCAGAGCCATCTGAGCCCTGTTTTCTGAGCCGGGGCCGCCCCTGGGAAGGTAGGCAAGGACTCTGGGAGCTTTGTAGAAGCCTGGGGAAGGGGGGTCAGGCCGTGGGTGCTGGGATCTGTGAGCAAAGCCAGACCTGCAGCCAGGTATGTAGAGGAGGGGCCTTTAAACACGGGAATGAGGTGACCAAGAGAAGAATCTTCCACTCTAAGAGCTTTCTGAACAGAGTAATGGCAGATGGTAATAAAACTGGACGTGCGTGTAATTCTTTTTATCTTCTTTCTTCCTTCTAATTGGAAACAGATCCCCCACGTGGCACATGAATTCACACACACTGAAAAGATTTAAACCAGGTAAAAGTCTAGACCTGTGTTGTCCAGAACCTTAGCCTCATAGAGCTGTTTCACAAATTAAATTAATTAAAATGAAATAACACGGGCGCCTGGATAGTGCAGTCAGTTGGGCGTCCGACTTTTGGTTTTGGCTCAGGCCGTGGTCTCAGGGCCGTGAGATCGAGCCCCATGTCGGGCTCCGTGCTCAGTGTGGAGTCAGCTTGGGACTCTGTCTCCCTCTCTCTCTGCCCCTCCCCCTGGTGGTCATCCTCCCCAACCCCCACCCCACAAAATAGATAAGTAAATCTTTAAAAAAAATAAAATGAAGTAACAGTCTCATCGGCCACACTTTAGGCACCCCCTAGCCACAGGCTACTAATGGTGACCACACTGGACAGGGCAGGCACAGAACCTTCCTGTCATTGCCCACCATTCTTTGGCACAGCACTGACCACACCAGAAGCTGGGAAAACTCTCCTGGCTGGAAAATTGCTTTTGGAATTGGGCTGGTTCCTTTGGACCTGTTTTGAGTTACATATGTTGGGGTATCTGCATTTCTTCCCACTGAGTTGCACCTGGCCTGGCCTGTGGCCCTGTGGGTAGGAGGGTGACATCTCCCATGTTTTCCAGATGAGAAGGATGTAAGAGGGCCATGGATGAAGTGAGGGTGGGGTCAGGTCCGTTTCTAGGAACAGAAGCCCTTCCCCTTGTTTTTCCCAGGTGGCCGAGGTGCGGCCAAGGGAGGGGCTGGGGTGATCTGCCGAGTCCCCACACGTGGTGCCATCTTGTCTGTGACAGAGACACAGTTGAGCATGTGGTCTTCTGGGAAGACTCGCTCCTGGGCGTCCATTCCCCCACTTTTATTACACCCCCGAAGTGTTCGCTTCTTGTTTTTTTATTTCCGTGAGGGTGTACAGACAGGGTAAGGAAGGAGAAAGAAGTCACCTATTCTCAGGATGAACAACCAGCGTTGGACCAGTTTATACTCGCACGGACAGAGCAGGAGGCCCTCGTTCTGCCATATCCTCCCGGGTCCTCAGTAATACAGGTCTTCCTCATCCCAGCCCTTCTTGTGGGCTCTTGGAGTTTTCTTCCCAGATTCCTAGATTCTTCATGCTGTGGAGAACCTTCCTGTACTTGTCAACCCTTGGGAAGTCCTCTGTGGGAAGTTCAAGCATCTTGCTTATTTTTTCTGTTTGCTTCTGTTTGTCTTGTCTCTTCCTTATTGGTGTGCAGCAGAAGTTCTATGCTTAAGCTGGGTGTCAGCCTGTTGTAATGTGAGTTACCAGCATCTTCTCCACTGAGGGCTTGACTTGACTCTCTTAATGGTGTCTTGATGAACAGAAAGTCTTCATTTTAACGCAGTCAAATGTATCGTTTATTTCAGGTCGGCGTGTGTGTGTACTGGTTAAGAAGTCTCTCCCTCCCATCAGATTATGAAGATATTCTTTAATTTCTTTTGAAGCTTTTGGTTTTGCTTTTCACCTTTAGGTCAGGACAGAGTCTCCCTGGAACTGATTTTTATATATGCCGTGAAGAAGAGTCCAGTTTCCTTTTTCTGCCCACGTGGATACCCCATTGTCTCAGCACATTTTGTTGCAAAGACTGTCCTTTCCTCAATGTACTTTTGTGGCTGTGGATAAATCAAGGGACTGTGTATGTGTCGGTCTGTTTCTGGACTCTTCTAGTCCGCTGACCTACGTGTCTATCCAGCACCAGTACCACACCATCTTAATCACTGTAGCTTTAGAATAAGTCTTGGTACCCGGCAAACAAAATCCTGCCCCATTCTTCAAGTGTGTCAGGGCTACCCTTGACCCTTAGCATCTCTGCTTCCATTTTCATGGGACACCTTTGGGAATCTAACTGGAATTGCATTGATTCTTCAGATAAGTACGTGTAGAAGTCATACCTTGGCATTCCATGGACAGGATCTGTCCTTCCATCTGTCCTCATCTTGTATGTTTACATGTTCATGTTTCATCTGATATTACAAGCAGGAATCTGGAGGGTTTTGGCAGAATGGGTTAAGAACTGGGCTATAGACTCAAACCAGCAAGGTTCAAATCCCAGCTCTGCTACTTACTAATTCCATAGCTTTAATGACTGGCTTAACTTCTGTGCCTCAGTTTCCCCCTCTGTAAAATGGGAAGGATAACCAGAGTTATCTTACAGGGTTATTTTAAAGGATTAATGTAGTTAATATAGAGCAATGCCTGGTGCATACATATCTCTGGAAACATTATTAGTTTATTTTTGTGTATGTAATACATTCACAGGATTCAAAATAAAAATATATTTTTAAAAAAATGTATAGTAGGAGTACCTGGGTGGCTCAGTGGGTGTAAGTGTCTGCCTTTGGCTCAGGTCGTGATCCCAGGCTCCTGGGATGGAGCCCTGCATCAGGCTCCCTGCT
>RCUC01085884.1:0-13776 GCA_003697995.1 Taxidea taxus jeffersonii
TTGAGGCTCTGAGTACGGGAGGGACTTGGGATAAGGGGCATCATGGCCCTCAGAGCCCGCCGCCGGCGACCTTGGGAGGAGCCAAGGGACGGCCCGCAGCCTGCCTGCATGGCTTTTCTGTATCCAGGGCCTTGCGGACACTTTGTCTGCACTGTCCCCTCACTATCTCCCCTCCCCCTTCCATCACTGCTTCTCTCTCATCAGCCCGTCTCTGTCTGCACTGTGGAGCCTTGGAAGGTCTGAGTTAGCAGAAATTGAGGGGCCACTTGACACAACCCCACCATCTGTCCTGCCTGCCACCAGTCAACCCCAGGGAGGGACCGATCCATACCCCACTCCCCCAGAACAGTCCTGGGAAGAGGGAGGCCGCACCCACCTCCCTTGCCGGCCATGGCACAGTGGGCAGCTCTCACTATCACAGCAATTCTCCTACTGGGGCTGGGAGCTCTCTCTTGGTATGTCTGCTTCTGGATCTTCCTCTACTTGCTGGAGCCCTAGAATAAGCCTCAGTCTCCTCCCAGGCTTTGGATATTTGAAGGCCGCCATCCTTGACTTCTCTTCTCTGGCTAAGTGCCCTGAGCTGCCTTTGACAATTCGGGGTTTCCAGCCAGGCCTCCCCGGGCCAGGTGCCATCTCTGGACCCACATGCAGGAGTCCCGCCCCATAGTGATTTCTGTTGTTTTCATCTGCCAGCCCTTTGCCCCTTTTTGGTTACAGCACCGCTGCCTCTTTGGGAAGCTTCTCCTCCTGGATCCCACATGGTTCTGGAGGGGCAGCCAAGTCTCTTGCCCTCCCTGGCCACAGAGGTCTGGCCCATCAAAGTCTTCCCTCCCTTGACAAGGTGGCTGGCCCAGGGATGAGGACCCTGGGGCCTCAAGGTGGTAAAACGAGAAGGGTTGGGTAGACACAGCACATGAACATGCCTCTCTTTCCCTCCTCACGCCCCAGGGTCCCCAGAGTCCTACCATTTGCAGTAGGAGTGGGTGAGGCATACCGAGAGATGACAGCCTTTGTGGACTGTGGAGGTCAATACAGGCTTGGGGAGAGGTAGTAACACCAGGTGAGGAGCAAGAAAGGCTGGGAGGAGGATTTTCTCTGCAGGAGGTGAAGGGTGAAGGGATGGCTGGGTCAACAGGAGGGCTGGGGTCATGGGTCCTCCCTATGCCGTGTCTCCACAACATTTCAGTCCAGTCAGGATATGGAAAGGAGCGTAAACATGGAGGTGACAAGGGGCAGGGTCTGCCATCTCTGGACCCTCTGCTGCCCCCATGTGTTGCCTGAGGCTCCTTTCCTGCTCAGGGCCAGTCCCGGGAGCTACCGCACTGCCTTCCCACCGCTCCATCTACAGCAGCGGTCCGGTCCGGAGAGCCTCGGGGAGTGGCCTTCAGTCCCCAAGGGCTGCCTCATCTCCCAATGGTGGTGGCGGTGGGTGGTTGGCAGAGGCCCCAGGGCATGACTAGTTGCGGGCAATCTGGCAGGGAGGCTGCTTCCGGGAGTCCCCTCCTGGCAGCCCCGCAGCCTGAGACGCAGGACCTGAGTCTCAGTTTGCCTGGCTCTGGGTACCAGCACCGAGAACGTCAATTAAATGTGCTAAAGGATGGAGAGAGGCTGCTAGAAGCCGTGCAGGCAGAGGGCCCGGCTGACCACCCCTCCCCTCATTAGCCAGGCCCTAGCTTAGCTGCTTGCTCAGTCCTGGGGCACAATCTTATGAGTCTGGCACACAAGCTCACCCAGTGGTTATGGGCAGTCCTGGCCAGAGGCAACTTAGCTTGGCCTCACCACCTTCTCCTCGCACAAGTGTGGTAATGCCTGTCTTGGGTTAGACAACTCAGGCCATGCCATGAGGATTGGCCAGTCAAGAAATCTCCCAGGCCAAAGAGGGGCTTGTCGCCTGATCCACAGATGAAGGGAAACCAGAGAGGCGGGCTATTTCCATGAACACCGTGGCAACCGTTACATTTCCAGTTCTCACTGATGTTCTACGGTCTATGCAAAGACACTGAGGCCAAGGGAAAGAGCCCCATTCCTTGGGGCTAGAACGGACTCCTGGCTCAGACCAGCTAGGGGGCAGGCAGATCGGGGAGCCAATGGAGAACAGCTATGGAGTGCAGAGGAAGAAGATTCCAGAACTACAGCTCGCCCTGGAAGGGTATCTGGGCAGGACTGGGTGGGTGGGTGGCCTCAAAGACAAATGTCATTGGCTTTCCTGGCTTTCCTGAGGGTCATGTGGGCCAGGCTAGGGGAGGCAGAGGGGAGGGGAGGGGTGGAGAGAGGCTCTGCAGCACAGCCCCAGGCTGAGCAGGGCTGGCGGTGGCTTCCATGGCTTCCGTGGCTGCGCACTCCGAGTGCCCACACGTGCACATGTGCTGCGTGTGCGAGTGTGGTGTGTGTGACTTTGTGGAATGTATGTGACTACGTGACTGTAAGGAGAGTCTGTGGGTGTGAGTGTGTGTGTGTGTGTGTGTGTGTGCTGGGGGAGGCTGGCTGAACCCTGCTCCTGTCCCACCCCCAACTGGCCCCAGCTGGCCCCCACCAGGCTCAGCCTCTCGGGTTTCAGCCACTGTCCTAAAGAAAACAGCCCAGAGCCTGCAGCAGGAAATCGCTATTTGGGTTGGAAGAGGCGCCTCTTCCTGCCAAGGCCCCCAGGAGGGGAGAGGGCCAGGGAGGGGGCCTTCCTGCCCACCTAGACCAGACCTCAAGCTGGTCAGGCGCACTGTGCCCCTTCTCCTGGCCCCAGCCTTGGGGGAGACCTGAGGCAGAGCAGGGACTGCCTGGAAACCACCCCCCCCAGCCCCCGCCCCGTCTGCCCTCCTCAGGGCCGAGAAGCGGCGCTCCTGTGCCCTTGTGAGCCCTGGCACGCCACTTGGATGGGGCGACCCTGTCAGAATCACAGCAGTCCCACAGTTAGGAATATTCCACAGACACAGCTTGCTTGCGCAGCCTTGTTTGTCAGAGAGGAATAAGGGAGGGGGCTAAGCAGGACCTGGGTAACCAGGTGGTCGCTGGTCCTTCGGTGGGACTCCAGGCCACTCTTCGCTGTGCTAAGGAGGATCGCCTAGACGAATGGTCAAGTGATAGAAACAGTGCAGGACAACGTATAGAGAACTTTGACATCTTCGTAAAAGAGAAAAAGAAGACAAAATAGGTGTATATGCTTGTGTATGCATAGGTGAGACTTTTGAGGCTTTTGTACTTTGGGTGTGCAATCGCTGAACACAAGTATTCAGATTAACAGATAGATAAATGAACACTGGGGGCCTGAGGAGATAAGGCTTCTCTCTTGGCTTTGGTCTTGACTCTGTGACCCTGGACAGGTCCTTTCCTCTCAGTGTCCTGAGTGTCCTACGAGATCCTAGAGGTCAGAGAAACCTTGGTGTTGGCAAAGCGAGGGCTCTGTACCTGTTGAGGGGGAGCAGATGTACAAGAGGCACACGTTGGCCTGGGCAGTCCTTCTCACCCCTATTATGTCCTTCTGGTGCAACCGGACCCCCACCCCCAGTCCTGGGCTGCTCCTCTATATGGCCTTCCTTGAGAGACTTCCCATTTCATCAGGCCCTTTTTCTGAGCTCCCTCCTTCCTTCCAGAATCCCTCTGGGCCACTCCAGCCTTTGTCCTGGAAGCAATGCCCACCAATTTCTCCACCTTATGAGGCCTTCTTCAGCCCTGTCTTCTCAGGATGATCCAAGTCCAACCACAGGACAGTCCTCTCACTCACCCTGGACCCCTCCTGGCTTCCTCCAGGCCCAGGATGGGGAGGGGAGGGCTCAGTCCAGCTGGCCCTCCCAACTGTGGGAGCTCCCTCTCCCCCAAGGGAGCCCTGCAGTGCTTAGGGCTGCTCTCCCCACAGACATCAAGGGTGCTAGCCACATGGCCTCCAAGGCTTCGGCTAGTACCGCCAGTTTTCTTCCTCATCAGGCCCCTGACAGTCGGGAGACTGAGGCTGGGCCAAGTGACTCCCCTACTCAGGCCACACTTGCTCCCAGAGCAGCCCAGGAGCAAGCCCAGGCTGCAACAGGCCAGAGCTGGCCCAGGCAGCACCCAAGCCTCTGAGCTATCACAGGAAAGGGCTTCAAGAAGCAGGAGTCAGCAAGAGATTAATTAATCAAAACCCGAACACATCTGTTGTTAATTAATTCTATGCCAAGGGTTAACTCTTCCCTCCCTGGGCTTCCCGTCCCTTTCCTGTGAAGAGGGAAAAAATGGTGAGGAATGGGTACCTCTCTTCTTACTGCCTTCGAGGGGAACATGAAGGATGAAAGGGGCCCCAGAGGGTAGGGGGCCTCCCTCATCATTTGGGGGCTTTGTGTGTGTGTGTTGGGGGAGGGGAGAGTGTTTGCTTTTGAGACTAGGGGTTCTATGGACACTACTCATAGGTGCTGAGATGGACAAATAACTTTATTTACAGCAACAAATAGGACAGGCCCACCCTCCATTCCCTCCCTCTCCCCTTCCAGTCTTTTCTATACCTTTCCTGTCCCTCCTGGCTTAGCCCTGCCCTCCGGAGGACTTCGGGGGTCACTATAAGAGTCAGGCCCCCACGAGGGTCCGGTAAAGACACTGGGGAAGGGCGTGGCCCAGGGCAGGCTGGGATGTCTCACTTCACATTTTGCTGAGCCTGGGCGGCGGGAGGCGGGGCCGCAGGGGCCGTGAGAGGTAGAGGAGCGCACAGCCCGCCGGCCCCGCCTCCCCCCGCCCCCTTTGCTGCCTCCACTTTCACAGTGTTCTGCGGCCCAGGCCGTGGGGCCAGGCGCGGCTCCCTCCCCGGCCCGCCCCCCAGGTTGTCTGCGTGGCTGCGGGTCCCGGCACCGCGAGGCGGGGAGTGGGAGTGAGGTGAGGGGCGCGGGCGGCCCCGCCTCCCCCGCGGAGCTGGCCCCGCCCTCCCCCACCCGCCCCATCTCCGGGGCCGCTGAGCAAGGGGCGCTGCAGGGGCGGCGGCGGTCAGGAGGAGAAGCAGAGCCCGCAGCACTCCATGCAGATTTCCAAGCAGTCGGCGGACTCGCAGCAGGCGTCCACGATGCCGCAGTCCAGGTCGCAGGGCAGGTCGCAGTCGGCGCATTCGCCCGAGCCGCAGCAGCAGCAGCAGAGGCACGAGTCCTCCGAGCTGCAGGAGCCGCACGTGGCGCAGTCCAAGACGATGTTGCACAGCGTCAGAAACTCGCAGAACAGGCAGGACAGGATGCAGTGAACGCAGCAGTCTGCGGGCACGGGCGGGGGACAGGGCTGGTGAGACAGCCGGGGGTGGGGGGGCGAGGGACCCAGCCACAGAGGGCTCCTGGCCTAGTGCTCGGCTCCCCTCCCACTGCTCAGACTCAGGGGGATGGTGAGGGGCCCAGATTTCCGGCTGATGACCCCCAGGCACAGAGTTACATGCACCTGCCCAGTTAGCTGCAGAGCGAGGGTCCGACCCCAGGCGGTCTGGAATGAGTCCCGGAGCTTCACCACCCTGAGTCATTCATTTACCAAACCCACATCCTAGCATGTCCCATGCACTCTTCTAAGTGTTGGGCATGAATGAAACTCATGTAAACTTGCAACAACTCCATGAGATGGGGCTACTATTAGCCCCACTCTACAGATGAAGAAACTGAGGCACAAAGAAGTGGCTTCAGAATACACCCAGAATCCCACCACTCTGCTCATCTCACCCCCCACCAACTGCAACAGCCCTCTCTCTGGTTGCCCCAATCCCCACCCATGACTATGCCTCCCTGCACCTACCCCCCACACACTAGCCCAGAGGTACCCTTGCAAAACTTCAGTCCAGTGAGTCCCTCCTATGCTCAGAACCCTCCGGTGGCTTCCATATCCCCAGGAGTAAGATCTGTTCTCCTCCTGCACTCTGTCCTCCTAGATCACTCTTCGGTGGCCTTCCGTGGGCACCGCAACCTACCCCCACCCCACCCCACCCCAGCACCCTCAGCCCCCCGCCCTGGCCCACCTCGCCTCTCTCCTGGAAGGACTTTTCACCTGCCACCACACTACACCGCTTTTTCCTCCTAGTATGTAAGCTCCACAGGACAGGAATCTTTGTCCCTTATGGTCAGTGATACAAGTCCGTAGAAGGCGCCTGACACTGAGGTGCTGAGTAAAGAGATGGTAAGTGAATGAATGCGTGAGTCTATCCTTGGGCAGCCAGCTGGGAAGTGGTAGAGTGGGGAACCGAAACCAGGCAGGCTGGTTCTGGAGCCCATGCTCTGAACTGCTCACTGGGCGGCCGGGATGCTCAGCTGGCATCCCTCTCAGGGGCTGGGCAAGCAGAGGAGCAGCCAGTTCCCCTGACCAGGTAGGCCCCTGGCCCAAGGCTGCTGGCCCTATGGGGGTCTCACACTGCCATGGAGGGTCTGACTCTCCCACCCCATTTCTGTGTGGAGGGACTGGGGTCTTGTATAGCTGGGATCTCTGCCTTCTACCTGCAAATGGAACAAGGAAGTTCTCTTCAAGTGCAAATCTGATGAAGTCACTACCTTGTTTGAAATCCTTCCATGGCTCCCTATTGCCATCCATCACTTTTTTAAGAGAGAGAGCACACAGGCGCGTGCCTCAAGTGTGTGGGGGTGAAGCAGGCTCCCTACCCAGCTGGAAGCCAGAGGCAGGGCTCGATCCTCTGACCCTGAGGTCATGACCTGAGTCAAAATCCAGAGTCAGACCCTTAACCAACTCAGGCACCCAGGTGCCCCATTCCCTCTAGATAAAGCCTAAGACCAGTGCAGTTCACAAAGTGCCTCCCACTCCCACAGCCCCTGCCTGCGTGAAGTCTCACCGCCCCCCATTCCTCACTTAGAATTTCATCATCTAGCCAAGCTAGCCATTTCTCACATCTGTGCTAAGGCTCCCTGGCTAGATTCTCCTACTCACCATTTGAGGCTGGCTCAGACACCTCCGGAGCTTTCCCAGACTCCCTTCCCCAGCTCTCTGGGCGGGTGTGGGTGTCCCCTGTGTTTGCATCATCTGCTTTCTGTGGCTTTACCACTGTATCTCTCACCCCATGTGATTACCTGTGTGTCTTTCTCATGAGAGCTTTGTGAGGCCAGGGACTGGGTGTCCAGCACAGAGCACAGTGCCTGGCTCCCAGCAGATGCCCAGTACATTTTTAAATGAATGAACATTCCCTTCATAATTCAGACTGTTGGACAGAATCTGCTCTGTGGGAAGGCCGATGAACACGTTACGTGCAAATGTGTACCCAGAATCCTGTTTGCAGAAGACCACGCCAGAGTCCCCCAGTGTGGGCAGGAGGCACTTAAACATTTTGGGGTAGCGGTCAAGGTCAAGCACCAATGAGCTCCA
Organism: Taxidea taxus jeffersonii; assembly: GCA_003697995.1. NCBI lineage: Eukaryota > Metazoa > Chordata > Mammalia > Carnivora > Mustelidae > Taxidea > Taxidea taxus. The sequence continues at coordinate 7,288 of RCUC01085884.1, forward strand.
GGCAGCCGTCCCCCACACCGAATTGATGCCTGGTGGGGCAGGGAAGCTGGCTGCCCAGGGCAGCCCAGCAGGGGATGCCCATATTGTAGGAACGATGGCTGACGTATCAGGGTTCTCTGCCTTCCCACTGCCCCACACAGCCCTTACCACACCCCCAGTTAAGTATCCGATGATGCATCCTTTTACTCTGCCAGGTGTTCTGCTCTCATGAAACAGGTGGTCTACACCTTGAGGAAAATTGTGTTTCCAGAAATGGAGTGGCTTATGCTGGCTCAGCCCAGATGGTTTCATTCCTTGTTACAGCAACTCTGGGAGAGCACGGGCAGGAAGGGGCTGGTCTTGAGAAGGCAGGTATGCCTAGCTTTCCCTAGCAGGTGTAGCTGGCCAGGTTCCCTGGAAGCAGTGTTAAAACCAGTCTCCTGGGCCCCACCCAGAGGTTCAGATCCAGGAGGCCTGGCGTGGGAATGAGCCTGTGCTTCTAAGCAGGGACCCATTGAAGAGGCTACTGCTTGTCCCCACATCATGCTTGGAGGGGCCTGGCTCCGGAGGCCTCTCCCAGGGAGGCGGGGGTGGGGGATGGGTGGGGGCTTACCTTCCTGCGCCTGGAGGGGGATCTGGGAGGCAGTAGATTTGGTGCTGCCCTTGCTCTTCTTGCTGGCCTGACTGGCGAGAGATGGGTGCGTCTGCAACTTCCGGTGGGCCTTGGGGCCACCTAGGGCACCATTCCCCGCCCGCCTGGCGCTGCCAAGCTCTGAGGGGTGGCCTGAGCCATTCGCCACTAGTGGGGTGCAGCTCAAGGGGCTCCCCTGAGGCTGGCCTAGAGAGATGATGAGAAAGGTTAACAGGAGTGGGGGGCGGTGCACGGCTTCCCAGAGCTCTGCCCCAATCCTGCCTGCTTCATTCTTAGATATGCCACAGGTCACCTACCTGGCCTTGTATTCTGCAGATGGGGAAATTGAGGTCTAGAGAGCAGCACTGGCTTGTCAGAGGCACACCAGGAAACAGAGTTGGCTCATGACCCCCAAGCCAGTGCTCATTGTAGGAGAGACAGAGGTGTAAGGCAACTGCAGGGGCTCAGAGTCCTGGACCCCACCTTCTTACCCCACTTGAAATCCATTCTCCTGCTTTTGGGATCCTGGGGTTTTGGCAAGAGTGGCGGTGGTGGTCAGGGTGAGGGGATAAGGACTGTTTGGCTGGGGGGCGGAAGGACAGCAGTGAAGCAGTTAACCTTCACCTTGGCCCCTGCCAAGCCCCCAGCTGTTTTTGCCCTTGGTGTGCTGGGTGATTTATTGGAAACATCTGTTTGGAGATGAACGCCCTGGCCCTGGGCTCCACGGGTGCCTCAGAGCAGCCCTTCTATCTCTTCTCTCCCACCCCAGCTTCCCTGCCCTGTGCTGCCTCTGTGGGGTGGCTGGCAGAATAAGTCTCCTGGGGCGACCCTGGGGGTCCTGGCCTCGGGGATCCCCTACCACGGGTCTCTCACCCTCACCCAGGAACTCCCTGAGTCCCCATTCCAGGGTGTAGGGTCCAAACTTCAGCTTCACCAGTGGGTCCAGGGAAGCTGGCCCTGGGGATCCCCCAAAAGCACCCAGTCCCTCTCCTTACCTCAGGTTTGCTTACCTGGATGACATGGTTCTGTTTGCAAGAGAGGGGGCCGTGTGTGTGTGTGTGTGTGTGTGTGTGTTTGGGGGAGGAAGCTGAGAAGGTGACATGGAGAGATGGGCCCTCCATGTCTGGGCCCCCTCAGCTGCTCAGGGCTGTTGGCTCCTGGGCGGGACCCTCTGTAAATGCATAAATGTTGGGCACTTCCATATCTTAGGCACCAGGGTGTGGGTCCCCAGCTCCCTCCAGGCCATGCCTTCTGGGTTTGTATTGTAGAAGGAGGTGGGGGGGGGGCTGGAGGCGGAGGAGAGGGGAAGGCGGCCTCCCTGCTTCCCCTGACTGAGAGGGCTGCGCCTTCTACGAAATGGTTGTAGTGACCTCCCATCATGGAGCACTTCCTGCTTACCAGCCTCCCTTCTAAGCACTCCACACGCCATTCTCTCATGAAGCCTCTCAGTTTCTCCCTGGGGTGGTATCCACCTTTCACAGATGAGGAAACCGAGTCCCAGAGAAGTACAGGAACTTGCCCAAGGTCCCACAGCTGGAAAGGGTCAGACGTGGGCCCAGCCAGGAGGCCAACAGCTGGGACTCAAGAGTGCAGAGCGGGGCAGAGGCTAGAAGACGAAGGCTGCTATCACAGCCATCCCTCATCCTAGAACTCATACCTTATACATTTGGGCTGTTGGTAGGTCCAACAGCGTGCCAAAAGCTTTCTGTGGAGTAGCTTCTTCACACATCTCGATAGGTCTACTGTCATTGGCCCATTTCACAGATGACAAAAAAACAGAGGCCGAGTTTCCACAGCTAGGAAGTGGAGCAGGGAGGGGATGGAGGTTGGGAGAAAGGAGCTGAGGCCCAGGTGGGGAGTCAGGAGAGGATGGGAGACAGGGCTCTGGAGAAGCTTCATGCCGGGAACCTTTGGCCCTGAGGTGTGGCTGGGGCTTGCATCTGGGTAAACAGGGGTAAGGCCACGGGAAGCAGCCAGGCCTGAATCATCCCGCTCCCACCTCTTGGCCCCACGGTGGGAGACCAGCCTGAGTCCTTGGCCAGCTTCCGTGCCCCCTGCCCTGATGCCTAAACATGGGCACAGTGACCGGATGGCGGGAGTGTGTGGTGAGCTGAGGGCGCTGGGAGGTTCGGGTAGACACAGAGCTTGCCTGTGGCCATGGCCGTGGGGGTGGCCGTGGGGGCTGAGTCACAGAGCAAACACTCGGGCCCACAGACACAGAGGTGTCTGTCCAGCTCCCAGCCAGCCCCCCTGCTCTGTGGCCACGGCACTGACCTCTTACTCTCAGTGTTGCTGGTGGGTGTGTCTAGAAGAGGCTGAGGGCAGTGTGCTAGCAGGATTTAGTAACCCTGACTTCCAGGGAGTCCAACTTAGCCCCAGATGCCCTGGCTGAAGGCGGCTCCCCGCTCAGCCATGCCAGCTGAGGAGGCAGGCACAGGAAAGAGCCCTGTGCCAGGAGACCCGAGTTGCCGTGTCCAGGCTGAGTGGTGCTGCGTGCCTTAGTTTCCTCATCTGTAAAATGGGCTTGGGACTTGCTGTCCTGCTGCCTCACTACATGCTGGTCTGAAGAGTCTGGGAGATCATTCAGGGGAAGAAAGTTGGAAAGTGCAAATGTGTCTCTAGATTTGGTGGATCTTTAATTTCAGATGGCTCTGGCTGCCCCCTCCCCTGCTCCTGAGGAGAGTTCTCTCCCTCCTAGGACCTGCTTGGAGGCCTTAAGCCAAGACTGGGAATAGGCTCCTTTCTGCTCAGAGTAACCCGGGACTGCTCTCTTTCCTTTTCACCCTCAACACCCTGGAGGGTGGGGCTGCGGTGGGGACTGGCTCCTGGCCCTCAGCACCCCCAGATCTCTTCCTCCTTTCATATGGCCCCATGCCCTCTGCTCTTGAACCGTATTGCCTGGAGCCTGTCCACCCTCCTTGTGAACTAACGTTATACTGGTCATTTTGTACATGGAGGTCTCTTTCCTAGACAAAAAGGACTGTGACCATGACCTACACCTTTCTGTTGCCCATGCTTCAAGGTTCTGGCCCAGTACTAGGCTCCTATGGGCACCCACCGCATGTCTGCCAGCCCAAAGGATAGGATTCCCTAGCGTGACCCCTACATGTTGCCACTCCCACCCCCTGACCCCTAGGACTTACATGTCACAGCTTCTGTGGGGACATCGAGGTCAGTACTGTCCAGGGGCTGAGGGGCCCCAGGGCCATTGCCTTGGTGCATGAGGGGTGCCGCTTCCTCCAGGGAGCCTTCCTCTAGCGCTGCCTCCACAGGGTGAGTGGATCCAGTTACTACCTCTAGCCCAGGCAGGAGAGATGGGATCTGGGCTAGAGAAAAAGCACAAGACCAAGGTATATTTTCCCAGTGCCCTCCTGTCTCCCCAGCCCTGGTCCCCTTCCCACAGCCCAGAATGCCATGGGCCCTCATTCTCTGTCTCTCTGTACCAGCGACCCAGCACTTACCCTATCCGGCAATGGTGCCAGGCTCCAAAGTGGAAAACCCAAAACGCAAGGCAGCAGTGCTCAAGAGTGTGTGTGTGTATGTGTGGATATGAGTGTGTGCACGCACACACTTGTGTCTGTGTGGTTGTCAAGGACAGGGACTGGAGGTGGGCAGTAGAAAGGGACGTGGAGAGAAGCACAGTACAGGAAAGGACAGAGAGATGGCAGTGATGGAGGGGCAGGGACAGGCATCCAGAGTGACAGGTAGAGGGGGAGAATCAATGGGACAGTGAAAGGCAGAAGCAGAGAAAGCCGGCATCAGAAGGCAGGGTTGGGTGCTGAAGGAGGGAGCCCCCAGGAACCCAGGAACAGACAGCCTGGGATGTGAGGGAGACTCAGCAGAAAGTCAGTGAGGGGGAGGCAGGGAAGGATGGGGTCAGGAGCAGAGGCAACAGAGACGAGTGTGCGGTGCAGGCAAGGGTGAGACGGACAGACAGGTCAGAGAGAGGATGACAGTGGGAGAGTCAGAGACCTGGGGTGAGAAGGATGGGCCCGAGGAGGACTGCCAGGCAGGAAGAGAGGCAGGGAGCTGGCCCAAGAGTCTGGGAAGAGGCAGACCACAGCCACATGTAATTACAGTGACCAGCTCGGCCCCTCTGCACAGGGTGGGCGGAAGGCAGAAATGGAGCCACCGTCAAAACCCCAGCTCCTGAGGCAGCAGGACTAGGGACCCCCTGAGCCCAGGGGAAGAGGAGGGGGGATGGGAGGTGAGAGAGGGAGGCAGAAAGGGGCCTGAACTCCCATTCCTCAGTGCCAAGATGGCTGTAGGAAGGCCTGAGGGTAAGCAGGGAGCAGGGAGGGTGAGCTCAGGGACCCGGGGCCCGGCCGGCAATTATGGGGTTTGGGGTGCAGCCCGAGCCTTTCGTCAGACCCTCAGTTGTGCAATCAGGGAGGACAAGGGCTTTGAGGGGGTGCCCCACCACATGCCATGTTGGGAGCAGGGGAGACACAGAAATGAGAGACTCAGAGAGACACAGAGACCACAAGGGCACAGGGAGAGGAGAGCCACAGGCAGACAGAGAAGGAAAAGAAAGGGCAGGAACCCAGAGACTAAATGTTCACCATCCGCCTGTGCACACCACACAAAATGACCGAAAGAGACACACCCAGGGCGACAAGAGATAGACAAAGACTAGTCTTGGAAATAGAAACCAACTCAGTCACAGAGAACACAGGGGCCTCCATGCACTGGCCTTGTCTGAGCTGTCTCCAAATGAAGCCCAGCCAGGACAGGAGGCAGGAGGCCCCCACCCGGGGAGCCAGTGAGGGTGGGGCAGGCAGGTCTGGGCGCTGGGAGCAGCCTGAGGGGAGGGGACCAGCCAGGGGCTCAGCTGCCCCACCCCCAGGGGGGCCCTGAGCAATCCTTGTTCCAAAGATTCCCGTCCTCCATGGCCAGGGGGAACCAGGCCCTAGGGGACCCAGGCAGGTATCACAGAGACAGCTGGCCCAAGGGACGTGCTCACACCTGCCTGGGAAAACCACAGGCCATTTCGGAAGACAGGAGCTGGGGCGGGAGAGGGGCCCTGGGCTCCTGCAAGCTCTGGGGGGTGGCGGAGTTACAGGCTGGGCACCCCTGCCGGTGACCCTGGCTGCTCTGGGGAGGGAGGGGTGGGCTCCATCCAACCCCCATCCACTCTTGGGATCAGCTGGGAGCCCCCTCACTCTTGGGTTCATGAGAGAGGAGTCAAATGGCCTTTCAAAAATCACAGGGCTGTGGCACGGAGAGCAGGGGGCTGAGATGACACTCAGGAAAGAGGGAGGCATGATGCCTGCTGGATGGTACCTCTCCCAGCCCTGGGCCTGGGCTACAGCTCAGCCGGGGCTCCTGGGGGCTAATGGCAAGCTGGCATGAAGATCAAGGCTCAGAGTTTGGTCCTGATTTCTAGGAAGGGAGGGGCCTGCCCAGTTCCAGCCTCTGGCCCTAGAGGCACGGTGCTGTGGCCCTGATGGGCAGTGTGGTGCAATGAAAAAGGCCTGAGCAAGGAGCTGGAAGGTCCAAGCCCTGGCTTTTACCAGTAGCCAGTGTGGGCAAGTTACCAGGACTCTGTGTGTAAAGGATGGTGGTGGGGCGCCTGGGTGGCTCAGTTGTTAAGTGTCTGCCTCCAGCTCAGGTTATGATCCCAGGGTCCTGGGATCAAGTCCCGCATCGGGGTCCCTGCTCAGCAGAGAGCCTGCTTCTCCCTCTTCCTCTGCCTGCTGCTCCCACTGCTTGTGCTCTCTCTCTCAATCTGTGTCAAATAAGTAAAATCTTAAAAAAAAAAAAAAAAAGGTTGGTGGCCTTCATGCTTATCCCTCAGGGTTTCCAAGAGTAAATAAGTATGCAGGGGGCCATTCATGAACCTTCCCATCCACCAACCCTCCTTTCCTCCCTCCCCCCCC
>RCUC01085899.1:0-10736 GCA_003697995.1 Taxidea taxus jeffersonii
AAAAAAAAATTACTTTTATTAATCACATCTTCAGTTCAAGATTTTACTCTGATTCTTTGAAGTCCAATTTCAGGTCAAAGGGTATCAACTGTTCCAAGACTCTCATCATTGCCAAATTGCTTTCCTAAAAGGTTAAACTAATTACATTTCCGCAATGAACATATGAAATTGCTCTTCATAAATGGCATTGGTTGCTTTCATGTTGTCAATATGTTTAATTTCATTGGTTGTTATATAAGTTGTTAAAATATGTATAAAGACATTTACCCATCTATATTAATTTGCCAAGGCTGCCGTAACAAAGTACCACAGAGTAGGTGTCTTAAAGAGCAGACATTTTTCTCTCCGAGTTCTGGAGACTAGAAATTCAAGATCAAGGTATCAGCGGGTTTGGTTTCTTTTGAAGCCTCTTGGCTTGGATTGTAGGTGCCTGCTTTCTTGCTGTGACCTCGTAGTCTTTCCTGTGTGTGTGTGTGTGTGTGTGTGTGTGTGTATGTGCATCCCTGGTATCTTTCCATGTGTCCAAATTTCCTTTTATAAGGTTACCAGTTAGATTGGGTTAGGGCTGTATTCCCAATTCGGACATTTCTACTCTGGCAGCCACTCATGTGCTAGCATGTTGATATTAGTGGCATTAGTGACATAAGGCTGATCAGAAGGAAACATGATGGTTAATTAAGTGAAAGAGGAGTAGATATGTGGATCTGAATATACAGACAGCAGAATAAAACAAAACACAGGAAAGAACAAGCAGAGTCATAGAAAGGAATTCATAGCCTTTGCAAGGATGTTTGATAGTCATTTTCCTGCCTTTGATGGACTTGAGGCCCTGGGCCCCAAATATGTTTCCATTATAGCAAGAGTAGTAGAAGGATTTGATTAAATCAAGTGGCATAAATGTTATTTTCACTTCACATCAGAGTTTGATATGTTTTTGGTGCTTTTTCTCAATTTAACATTTACTGCTTTGCTTCTTTTCCTCTTTTTCCTAATTTGCTCTCACGTACCCTGTTTGAAATGTTACCTGTCCCCCCTTCACAACCTCTTTTGTACAGATTCTTTTCTGTTTTTTTTTTTTCACCTTTACTGAGAATTGTACAACCTTAGACAAAACCCAGCTTTATCCTCTGATTTTAATCTAGAACCAATTTAAATCTGGAACTTTGGTGTAGGTATTAAATTTTACTGAGTCTTTTTCTAGGACACTGAGTACCATCATTTTCTTCCTGTGACTGGTTAAAAAGCATCTGTTTTAAACAAAGGCAGCTATCAAGTACTTTTTATTTTGTCAGCTGATGTTTATTAACTATAATTTGCCAAGTGCTTTAGAGTCCATCAAGGGGAAAGGTAGTGAAAGAGGCAGTAGGTTGTCAAGGTCTCTGTGACAGGTGAACTCACTACAAGGAAACCATGTGTCCAAAAGAACCATTCTTAAAGTAGGATATTGGTCTCACCTTGGTTCTGCCCTCATTGAGAAGTCACTGGAAGATGACTGACTCTCATTTCCTTTTTAAGTTTGTGTGGAGTCTAGGGGCTGAGGACCAGAAGTCAGATCTTGACACCTAATTAAATTTAATGTATATATCTGCTTTCTTCTTGCTGCCATGCACTTGAAAAGTCCAGCTCATTAGAATTTATGATAAGAATTAGAAAGAGAAGAGTATCTTAGTACAAGTTTCCCAGAAACAGAGCCTGAAGTCCAGAGCTTGACATGAGTTCAGGTATGTATATTTTATTGAGTAAGTGCTCTTCAGGAAAAAAAGAGTCATGGGGAATGAGTGAAGCAGGATGTGGAAGAGCTAGTCAAGGATGTGGTCTCAGGTTAAGTCTAGCCATGGGTTGGGGTCTCTTGAGTATGAGTCATTCCTTGGAGTTGTTGCTTCTATCTGTACACCCCAACCTCATTGGGTAAGATTTATCCCTGGGATTATCAAGAGATATCCCTGGTAACCTCCTGGGTGAGATGGCAGTCATCCTTTGAGACCATTTCTTTAATGAATGGGGGTACCTGTGAGCAATTAGTGGCCAACACTCACAGCAGCTGGAAAGTGGGTGCCCTGGCCTGGGAAAGGGAACTTGGGGGGCTGCCAACAATGTGTACTTTAGTCTACTCCTTGCACCATTGGGAGCCAACTGCCTGTGCCATTTAAGTTTACTCCATTCAGGCACAGGTCCTCCAGGATTCTGTGTTCACAATTTCTCTAAAAACTTACTCGAGGAGTGCTAGTCCATGACTACTGTAGTAACCCTGTGGCTGTAATTGATACTTATCAACTCCTTCTCCCCCCTCCCTGCCCCCAGCGTCCACCCTTTTATTGGTCTAAGTGTCTTACCTGCTAGATAGACCCTGACCCTAATCACTGCAGAGTCTAAGCACCTGAGCACCATGTCCTTATGATGGATTCCCCTTGATAGTGGCAGCATGACTTGCAAGTAACAAGAGACACTCCAGTGGATAGGAGATAGTGGATTTTGTAGCAGCCATCTTACCTCCTCACAGTGATCAGGGTCAGTTGCTCCTGCCAGTATGATTATTCTTTTCTGGCACAAGAAACACAGAGTGACCAGGCAGTAGGTGTAACTTTGCTTGTATGTTCCTGATACAGCATTCCCTGTTTTGGGAATCAGGATCTCTAGAGCCATAGAGCCTGAAGCATCAGTATGATACAAATTTCCCAAGTTGATAACTGGCACTCATGGTTAGTGGGCCACCCCTTTGTTCCCGGCTTGTGTGTTCTCTCTAGCACAGCAACATATGAGAGCCAGTGACTGAAGGAGTATACTATTTCCAAAATGAGAGTGTCCCTTCTTTGCAAGCTGTCCACCTAAGCTGGGGGCTCAGCTGCATGTTTGAGAGAACATGCCACTGCTTTATCAGGCTGAAAGAGTGTGGATGCCATAGTATGTGTTAGGATCAGTGGATCCCATGTTTGACTGATGTCCTTACTGCCTTAGCCCTCCAAAGGAGGCATAGTTCCTTTGTTTGGTCAGAAGTGTGTTCTGTGGTATTCCATGTAGGTAAAGCAGGCACTCAGTGCATGTAAAGTGGTACCTGCTGAGGCACTTTGGGCAGGAAAGGCAAACCCATATCTGTACATCTGTTCATGCCCATTTGAGTGAATTACTGATCCTTACAGGGTAGAAGGTGTCTGATATACTTACCTTATTAGCAAACCTTCTGTGGTCTTTTTGAAAGATGGAAAGGTCAGACACTCAGCAGGAGCAGTAGCTTTATTAGTCAGGGTGAGATTAGAATATGCTGTTGGGGACATGAATAACTTATGTATCTGCCACCATGGCTTTATTTCACTTATGGGGTTGGGTAGGGTTGGTGAGGACAGAGGCCGCCTGACATCTCATGGCCAATTCATTGGTCCATTTGGTTATTTAGAGCCTCTTTCGAGGCAGATGTTCTGTGGCACACATTCTGTGCAATACCGAGGTCCGCACACCATCAGCCCACTCCTGTAGGTCCACCCACTTGTGTCTTTATTGGAACTCCTTGTCCCAGATCTTCCAGTCTTGCTTTTTTTCTGGCCCCTGATTAGTCATCTAAGCTATTCACCGTTATCCAAGAACCCATATATAGTTTTTTCTCTGCACACAAAATAGATAACCAGGTGTACTCTCTGAAACTCGGTCTATTGAGAAGATTTCTCCTCATCACTGCCTTTCAGGGCTAACTTTGAATGGGGCTGAGGTCTAGCAGCACTCCATTTTTAGCTCATACTTACATACTGAGCTGGCCCATTCATGATCTAAGCTCAGCCTTTTTCTTTCTTGGGTCTGAACTTCAGAGGAAGCATTGATGGAATGGTGTTAAGTGACTTGATAGCTTGTGCCATCTATTTGGACAACTTAACTTGTTGCCTCTGGACCCATTCAACCCAATCCCAGATGAACTGCTTTCATTTTATTATGGAATGCTGCTGAACCTATCTGACCTTATGGTTTGGTGTTCTCATGATGGGCTCTTCTGGATGCATGGTGGCTTGATGTCCCAAGGTCAGATGTGCCATCTCAACCATGAAAGAAGCAGATTTTTTTTAATAGTTCTCTGCTGTGTTGGCATGGCCTTGTTTCAGAATCCTATGGGTTTGTATTTCAGTTCTCCTATTGGGGCTTTCCAGAGACTCTACATGGCTTCTTTGTCTATTACCGTTCTCCCTAGTACCATGGATTATATGGGGTTGTAAAACAGCCAGGATCCATTGCAGATTTATTTATTCCATTCCATTCCATTCCCTTCCTATCTTGCCCTGCCCTGCTCTGCCCTGCCCTTTCCTTCCTCCCTTCCTCCCTCCCTCCCCCCTCCCTCCCTCCCTCCCTTCTTTCTTCCTTCCCTCTTTACTTTTTTTTTCTTTTCCTTTTCTTCTTTTCTCTTCTTTTCTTTCTTTCTGGGCCCTACTCAAAATAATTGGCCATTGTCTTCTCCACCAAAGTAGATCAGAGGAGTATTCTCAAGTACAAAATATGTTACCTTCAAAACCCAAAGGATCCTAACAAATTTAGGATCCTAACAAATAGGCTTTTATCTTAGTATTTGGAGGTACAAAGTACAATCAACATTCCTTTAGGTTGGAGATGTTGTGGCATGTTCCATACCACTGAATCCTAAAAATATAAACTTTTTGAAATGTATTTCTCATTCCCCCTCTGGAGTGCATGTGCCTTACTTTCAGCTTGCTGTTCTGGTCCTGTTAACATGCTATTATCAATGTAGTAGACCAAAGTGATGTTCTATGGAACATTTAGACAGCAGGGTTCCTTCCAATTGTATTATGTCATAGAGCAGGAGAACTAACATGTCCTTGGAGCAAGTCTGTGAATATATACAGCTGTTTGACATATGCGAATGTGAATTGCTTCGAATCCTCCTTTCTGATGTTGAAAGAATACTTTCACCAAATGAATAACAACACATCACATACTTAAGAGCATGTTTATCATCTTTAGTAAAGATACTGCATTTGGCCCAGTAGTTGCAGCTGGGGCTGCTACTTGGTTATGCTTATGGCAGCGTGTCATCTTCCATGGTCCATTTGGATTTGCAAAGGCCAGACCGGTGAATTCAGTGGAGATGTTACAGGGACCACCAGAGAGGCATCCTTTAAGTCTTTGCGGGTGGCACTGCTCATTTTCCTGAGGAGGCCAGTCGTTTTTCATTTACTATCTGGGTGGTGGTGGTGGGGGGGTGGCAGGTACTCTCCAGGTTAAAAAAAAATGTTACAGTTCTGCCAACTGCTAAGTATGTTCATTCTGACTGCACATTTGGAAATCAGGGAAATAATTGGAATTAGTGGACCTGGGTGGGTCCACTGTGAGATAGGCATAGGCTGGGACTCCATTTATTGTGTGCCATTCCAAGCTCCTCCTCTGACTGGGAGTGTGTATGAAGGTGATGATAGTGCTTTAGGCTTCTGGATGTCAGTGTCCATTTGGATCCTGTATTCATCCCTCCAAAAGTCTGGATATTCTCCTTTTGTACCATCCCCACTGACACTAGAATACTAGCCCAGTATTCTAATAGCATCTTCTACCCTTAGCCTGGGCCTACAGAGGACAGTTGTCAGTAGTTTCTTACATATGCTCATGTTCCTTTTGCCAGCATATTTGTACCAACGTGGTAAATATAGTCAGCTAGTGTGTTTTCCAGTCTTATACAGCAAAACTGTTCTCGGATATACACTTCACTAAATCTTTTGGTTTCTCCCTTGACAATTTTCCAGGATAATACTGGTGTTTCTACTTGATTTAATGGGAACCATCACTTTTTAAGCTTTGGCCAACTATGTGATTGCATATTAATACCATCTGCTCTGGACCTTGCCAGACTGTTAAAATCCTGTCTTATCTAAATCTCTTATCCAGCTTTACATTTTGCTCTCTTTGACCCAACACTTTTAAGATTTACTGCCAGTCCTACTCTCCCAGTTCCTATTGGTATGCATTAGCCAGGTTCTGTTTTGGTGTATATCTCTTTTCATCCTTAGCAAAGCCTAGGACTTTCTCAGTTGAGTTATGTTAAGATTTGACCTTGTAGATCAGTTTGCCAAGAGGAGAGCTGGAGGCCAGTCCCTAGGGAGGCCAGTATAATCTTCTTAGTCACCTGGTTTATTTGAGCCTTTGGCATAATCTTCAATCAAGGGGGTCCTCCATCTTCCGATAAGTGGAGGTGGGGGGTAGGTTACTTCCATAGGCCTAGGAGATTCAGGGGGAACTGAGTCTCGAGGACCTTATGTGATCCACCTGGGTGGTCCCATCTCAAGTCTCATGTTCTTATTGCTACTCTGTGGAGGCTCTCACTTTGACATAGATTTGCCTAGGCTGAGAATTTAGCCTTTTGTGATGTTCTTTTTAGTTTTATAATTAAATTCTGTAACTTAATTATATTTATTAGCCTTTAGCTCTGTCTTCCTTCCGGCTTTATGAGAAGAGGTCATTTAAATGAGAACGGAGAGGCTCTTTGACTCACGCTTTGCTTTATATTGATAACTGACTACCCCGAGCTTGTCATTTTTAAATTTTCAATGCATGTCTGGCATATAGCAACAACCATCCAGTTCTAGTCCCCAATTACTGTTTCTCCTACACTTCTCAAATGACAGAAATGTTAACATGATCCAGTGTATCCTTTCTACTTATAATCTATCCTATTTTACTACAGGTGAAAATTTTGACAACTGCATTACCACTGCATGTCAGGGACCATCAACATTCCACTTAAACCAATAACAAATTACTCATTTCTAGTTGGCCAATGAGTTATCCAACTTCAGAATCTCTTTGGATCTGTCTCTTGGGCTCATCCTGGTATTGTTTTAGGTCTAGTTTTTTAGATGCAGAGCTTGAGACAAGGATTTCTGGGTATGTGATTTATTGAAGGACTGTTCTTCAGTAAAAACCTTTAAGGAGGTGATGGAAGCAGGATAGGGAAGTGGAGAGAGCTGAAGAAGAATTGGTCTCAGGTAAAGTCTAGCCATGCCTTGATCCTGGGTGTATGTATGTATGGGAAGGTATGTGTTTGGAGTCTTGGATCTCAAGTATAAATCACAAGGTAGGTAGGGTTTGTCCTTTGAGGCAAGAGTGGCAGACGTTGATGTCCCATATTGGTAGGTCATGGGCTCTGGGCCATGCCTGGAGAGGGAATGGCAGTGCTCCTTTCCAGGGAAGGTGACTTGTGTTAGTTGAGGAGGGCAGTTCACTGAAGAGAGGAAGTACATGCCATTATAGCAGCCTCCCTAAGGGAAGGATTCATCAACCTTGTAAAGGGGATCTGAGCAAGACACTAACAGGGTCTACCATAAGGAGAAACAAAAATTATGTATATCTCCTTGGAATAAAGAGACTTAGGAATTGTCTATAGATCTCAGTGTTTTACCATCTCATAAAAATTAGCTGTTTCAGGGCTGCCTGGGTGGCTCCATTAGTTAAGTGTCTGACTCTTGGTTTCAGCTTAGGTCACCACCTCAGGGTCTTGGGATGGAGCCCCCTGGCTCTGCGCTCAGTGGAGTCTGCTTCTCCCTCTCTCTCCTTCTTTGCTCCTTACCCCACTCACACACGTGTGCACACACTCTCTCAAATAAATAAAGTCTTTAAAGAAAATTAGCTGTTTTGTCTAAAGAAAGAGGAATTTTTATATATTTCATAAAGTAGTTAGTAAGAAAAAATGTTGAAAAGAAAAAATGATCTAAATATGTGTTTATATCTAACTTTGCTAAAGAGGATGAATGTAGAAAAAGATAAGTATTAAATAAGTAAAAGTTGTATACTGCAAAGATAGCCATAGTTTAATATTGGGAAATTTGCCAGGATTTTATCTAACAGGGAATTAACATTTGTTTTTCTTTTCAATCACCATTCCAGAAATTTTTCTTTATACCTGAAGATAACCCTACTGATGATGTGTTCACTATTTAAATGTATTTATTCAATACATACATTTGAGTACACACTACACAACTGGCAAATTTTCCAAGATTTGCATCTATAACTTCTATTTGTAGAGCAAAAGAATAAAATGCTATCACATTTTAAGAAAACATTTTGGTGAAATGGGTATATAATATTAAAATATAATGTGTACTTGATACTGGTAATGAGTTGTCAACAAAATTCTCATCCCATTGCACTTAGGGTCCCTATGTCATCGACAGCTCAGTAGATTTCCTTTGGTGCTTGTGCCATTTGGAGTCTTGTTACAGTGACTGCTAAGTACACTATCTTGGAGGAAAGATCATCTTCCAGTGTAGCTCCCGGGTGCCTCTTTAGTTCTCCAATGAATGCCAAAGACCAGTGCTCTGGTTTTTGGTTGCAAGTGAAGGAATCAGAAGCACCCTATTTTGATCTTTTTATCTTTTGTAACCCTCTATTCTTTCTGCATGACTATGACTTCCTAATTTACCTTACATGTATATTTTCTGTTAACAACCCTAAGGGAGCAGAGCTAAGGAAGTAGGCTTGGAGTTTAGTAGGTAAGTCATATATTTTTAATGTGAATGATTGAAACGTACTGGATCTGTCCTGTTGCACATAATCTTCTTATCTGAAAGTATATTTAGAATCCTATATTTTTTCTTATCTAGGAGCTACTACTGCTGGATAAGGCAGCTAATTCTTGAGTATAAAGTATGTTAATGATATACTCTTCTATATTAAATCTGTGATGTCTTTAGGGGCATGATTTTGGTAACTTTTAGATAAATGTTAAAGAACATTCTAGTTAGTTATTCACTGTATCAGAATTTTGGAAAATCAATTTCTAAACTCTCATTATACTTTATAGCTTTACATTATAAATTGTTCACTGTCATACCTGATGGGAGTTTTTACATTTAGGCATAAAGGGAAAGGTGCCTAGAGAACACCTCTTAATACTCATTTAAACTTTCCTTCTTTATGAAGTAATATGGTAGATTAAAAAGGAAATAAGTGCGTAGTCATAGTCAGCAGTTATAGGTCAGTTTTCTTATTGATATTTTTTTAGAGCCAGGGAAGTTGGTTTTAAAATGGTTGCGAATTTTCTATTGAGGTGTATAATATATTTGAAATAAGAATTATAGGCTATTTGTTGTATATTTCACTAGTTATCTGTAAAGTTGCCCTATGATTTTGACAATCCAAAAATATTTCTAATGACCTTTCAATTAAGAAAAAAAATCTGATAATGTTACGGGGATGAGTCCTTGAAAAAAGAGTGGGAAAAGTAATTTAAGAAAAATAATGTAAATAAAAAAGTATTCTACAAAGACAGAGCAATGAACTTTCAGATATGTGACTGACAGCTTGAGTATGTTTTCTTCATGTCCAGAATATAGATTTCAATATTATTTCATTGCTAGCCACAGGTCAGTTGTGTGTATGTATGTGTATATGCCTGTGTGTATATGGTGCTTGTGTGTATGTACATACATAATCACGCAACTCAGAAGCTGAAGATTCATAGAATGACATATATTTGCTCTTAAATAAATAAAACCAAGGAAATTATTTACAGTGATGTCCAAAATGGGACTTCATAATATAGCATTTCATTTTCTGTATCTAATATTGATTGTACTATAAGGAGAAATAAAACATGAAAATGTAATTGCACTTTTAGGAAAATCATTAATTATTTCATGATTCAGCACCACGAAGAGCCAAGAAAACCTCAGAGACATCTAGCTTGTAGCTCCCTATCTTTCCTGCATAGGTGCTACAAGGTGATATTCAGGCAGACTGTTGCTGAGGGTATTTAGGCAGTCTTCCACTGTGGTTTCTATATCCTATATCCCCTTACTCCAAGAAAGGATACTAATGACTTTTTTTCCTCCAAAATGTTATTTTTGAGACTGAAGAGGTGTCTTTGACAGTGGTTGCAACTTCCAGCAAGACTGGATTCTGTGTGTTCCTTACTAGTTAGCATGAGTCCAATAAGCATTAATAGAACTGGGCAAAAAGCAACTGATTAAAAGAAGATAGCATGAAAGAGTAGCAGTGGTCTCACATGGGGACTTGGGAATAATTTTAGCACTTGGGTTATCAATGGATGAAATACACAACGAAAAAGAAAAAAGGAAATATGCACAAAAATATTCATTTGAATTTGAAAGACCATAGGTAGTGTTACATTAGTAATATTTTAATTTTGTGGTTCACAAAATATTCTGACATACAAGTTTGAATTTACTAACATGGCACATAATAAGTACAAAACTATATTTTATATGTGACTGCATTGGAAGGAGATTCCAAAATATTTTTCATTCAGAAGAAGTTATCATGTCTGTTTCACAACAATAATTTTCAGTTGTAACTGATTAATTTGAATTTGAAAAGAAGTGATAAGAGTTGTAAAAGAGGGCACAAGAAAAGATATTTGGAGACCTTTTACAGCTTATTGGGATGTATCTGAAAGCATTCACTTTTAAATAACTGATTCTACTTAATGACAAACATGGTGTCTGTCTAATGCTAGCTATAATAATAGCAATTAAATATTTCCATTAATTATTTGATTTACAATTTTTAAGTTGGTGACATAGTATGGATAAATCAGGCCTCTCTTTTAAAATATATATATTTAAATATAGTCGACACAAAATTACATTTGTTTCAGGTGTAACATAATGATTCCACAAATTTATATATTATGTGACACTTAACCACAAGTGTATGTACCATCTGTCACCATTTGACGCTATTACAATATCATGACTATATTCCTTATGCCGTACCTTTTTTTTTTTTTTTTT
>RCUC01085901.1:0-16917 GCA_003697995.1 Taxidea taxus jeffersonii
AAAAAAAAAAAAGTCACCTCTCCCAGTCTTTATGGACTAGTTTTGACTGAGAAAGACCTTCACCAATTAGGCTACCTTAAGATTACGTCTTTGTTACTAGCTGATCCAGGAGTCTAATCTGTTGTTGTTGTTTCCTTGAACCCTTATCTCCTCTATTGTCAGTTTCTTCACAACTCTTGTTTTAGTTGGGTAGAAACTAGCTCCTCAAGCAGCACTCTGAATATCTGGGGACACTGGAACTGTATATACCACACTCTTGTCTCCCCCTGCAACCAGGAGAAGAATCCTCAGTTCTGTATTTTCTCTGATATTTGCTGAGCAAATGTGGCTATAGAAAGATGCTCTTCTGCCAGCTGCTCCAGGCATCGAAACTACACCAGTTCTTTCAGTGCTGTGTGTGTGATGTGACAGAATCCTGCCCTCCGGGAGTGTAGTAAATGCCCAGAATGCTGAATGTTCACTCCTTTCTCTCTCCTCACCTTCCCTTGGAAGCAGTTAAGATCTTTTAGGGCAGAGTCTTGCTGGCTCAGGGGAGGGCCTGACACAGGTAAAGTTAATTTGCTTTTTTACAAGTTTCAGTACAACTGATCTTGTTTTTGTGCTCACCAGGGATACTGCAACTTCTTAACTGGAATCTCAATTTCTTGTAAGGTAGTCTGTTCCTTATATTGTTGTTAAATCAGTGTTTCTGTGGGACAACAAGCGATGAGACTTCCTAGTCCTCCATCTTGTTGACATTACCCTCTATGACATTGAAACTTGCAATCTCTGCACTCTTCTGGGAAAGGTGAATCAACTCCAAAGGAGAGGAAAGTATTCAGAAGCACCAGAAACCATCTTTTGGAGGCTTATTTGCATTTAATGTCGCATGGTAAGTAGCCCAGATTTTAAATTGAACACCCTTTGCTGGTTTGTGCAATTACCGAGTGCCTTTCCTAAAATGTAGGGTCACCAACCTTTTCTTTAGGCAGACTTATTACTGAGGAGATTTAGCTCATTTAGGTAAAATGAAAGAAGATTTTAAACAAATATCAGTTATGAGGTTGAGCCATCAAATATGACATTTGCATGCAGAATTATGAACAAAATCTCAAAAATAGAATGTTACCATGGCTTCCATTAACTGTTTTTTTCCCGTCTTCTCTTAGCGTACAAAAATTGCCTGTTGGCTAGTCTACTTGCCTCTAGCTTTGACCTAGTTACATGAACATTGCCTATAGGACTTCTAGCATGTACTCTCTAAAAAACGACACTGACCATGTCATTTTTCTTGTATTTTTTTTCCTCTTATACCATTCAGTGCTTTGTGATCTCCAGAAAGAAGACAGCTGTTCTTTAACATGGTATACAAGGTTTCCCCATTGCCTGGTCTCTGCTTACCTATCCTTATCTCTCTAGTTTCATCTCCTACCACTTAATTATTGTTCTAAAATCATAAAAAGCCAGAGCTTCAGAATTCTCACTGCTCACTCTGCCTGGGAGTTCTATCCCTGACATATGCAGTATGTTATTCTTCCTCTTTTTTGCATCTTAACTCCTACTTTGATTAAAAATAATTTCAGACCTCACTTCTTCCAGAGAGCCTTCTTCTGAATCTCCCAACACAGACTGACTATCTATCATTAATATTTGATATAACTTAGGGGCACCTGAGTGATGGTGCAGTCTGTTAAGCATCCAACTCTTGGTTTCAGCTTAGGTCATGATCTCAGGGTCCTGGGATCAAGTCCCCCATCAGGGTCCACACTCAGTGCAGAGTCTGCTTGAGATTTTCTCTCCCTCACCCTCTGCCCCTCCCACTTGTGCAAGTGCTCTCTAAAATGAATAAATTTTTAAAAAAATTGATATAACTTAGAAACTTCTGAGACTGTGATAAATATTGTGCATTTTTATTTCTTCTGGACTATGTTCTTCTTCAAGAAGGAAAATGTTTCACATTTAAGTTTGTTTTGCTGCACCCAGCACAATGCTTATAATATCTTAGTCATTTAATAAATAAAGGATTGTGTGTGGTAGGAAAAAACTGAGTTCAAAAATCTGCTCTCAAGTCCTGTTAATTCTGACTTACAAACAGACTACCACAGTATTACTGCAACCTCTTTATTGGGTTCCTGACACAACTTCCCAAATGATCTTTATCTAGTTCTTTCTACTTGTTTCTACCCCATGGTAGCCATCACTGTAGACAAATCTTCCAAAATAACAGGTAAAGAGGCACTAAGTGATCAAGATTTTCTAGCTTGGACTAAAGGTATAGAAAAGCAGGTTCAGATATTCAAAATTACATTTAAAAATGAAAAAAAAAAAGCATTCTCGGTCTCTAACTTATGTGCTTTTATTTGGATTTTTTTCCTTGATCTGAAATCTCTGTCTTTATCTTTGTACTAATTCTTGTTTGTGCCCCAGTTATGTCCTACTTCCTAATTTTCAGATCTAGCTCAATGTCTAATCAGCATTGAAACCTTTCCTGATTTATTCCCCCAGCAAATTGGAATCTCTTTCATCTTAGACGCAAACTGTGCCCTGTACATATTTAAGTAGCACATTTTCAAATAAGCAATGATGTCCGTTTTGTTCTTCCTGTTCTGGTCTAGAACCTACCTACAGGAAGGGGCCCTATTTCTAGCAGTATGGTACAGTACTAAGAACACACCGTTTGGGATCAGATTTAAGGGGCAAAATTGACCTAAATTATGTTCTTTTTAGCTGAAGGATTTTTTTTTTTTAGTCTCAGTTTCCTCTGCTATTAGTAGACATGATGGGACAAATTTTGGAAAGGGAATTCTAAACGACAAAATCACTGTTTGCACAGCTAGAAAAAAGAGATTCCATTTTGCAACACAGAGAAGTCTAAACTTACAGTATGTCTGGTGAGGCACAGGTAGAGTGACCAGTTCTCCCAATCTGCCTAGAACTCTCCTGCTTTTAGCATCGGAAGCCCCATATCCTAGAATGCCCTCAGTTCCAGAAAAACTGATGGTTGGTCACTCTACAGATAACTGGCATAAATATGCTCATAGATCCTTGAATGACATGAATATAAAATTTGAAGATTTGTCAGACAGTGAAGAATAAAATGAAATAAATAAGACTGAAGTTACAATGATCAGTCAGATGTTGCTCAAATCCAGTCCCATATTGCGAAACCATTCTACTGATGGCATAATGAGTACATGGGACTTCTGTTCAATAATAAAAAATTTGATGATTCTCTAAATAAAGGGATTGAAAAGGAAGAACTATAACCCCAACAAATTAGCTAAGAATCTCATTAGGAAGGAAGGCAGAATTATCATCAGGCTTGTTTCCTAATGAAGTTGATCAATCAAATATTCCCAGAACGTTGAGCTAATGAATATTATTGAAAATAAAATTGCGGGAAAACAACATTTAGGTGGGAAATTGAAATGAACATACGACATTTTATCTTCAGATAAAGTTGGACTGCATGGAATTTCTGAGATATAGTAGAGAGCATGCCATGAACACATCTGGAAAATGTGACAGCATGAAGTGTAGGAAGCCAGGAGAAGAGTGGAATTGCTAGAGAAAATGTGCTCTGACTTCAGTTCAATAAAGCATAGCAACAATAATAAAAGTTCAATACAAGCAGTTGTCGATTATGTCAAGCAGTATGCTTAACACACATAAGTTATCTTAAACCTCGAAATCACCAGGAGTTAAGTATCCACTTGAGAAAATAGTTCAGTTATTTGCATTTGGGAAGATACGAGATGGCCAAAAGAAACAAGGGATCCTAGAGAGAATGAGATGGTGAATATTGCCATGCTTTAAGATGGGCAAGTCTCACTTTAACTGCAATAGAAACAAGGAGGCAAGGCAGTTACTAAAAAGAAACTGAAAGTAAGAAGAGGCAGTCATGTCTGGGACAGATTTGATATTGTGCCATATTTTAAGTTTAAATTGTGAAAAGTGACTTTTAAGAAACAAGTTTGCCACTGATGTTGTCTGGGACTAACATAAGAGATAAAATAACTCTTGAATACTAAACTGGATTTCAAAATGCTGTACTTCAGACAATATCTCAAGGAATTTTGTTCTTGTACACTAATTTTGAGACAGTGTGTTTGGATTGTCCTACCCCCAAATTTCACATTAAAGGCCACAACAGAAAAGGATTATACTCAAACTGGTAACAAACCATTATAGTTAATAATGCTGTTTGATTTTCCATCAAAAGCCTATAAACTTTTTCAGGAAAATTGTGGTATAAAGTTGGACTGAATTGTTACTGTTGGACTATAACTGCAGAAACAAAGTCTTTTTTTCCTCTAAATAAGCATATGTTGGTTGTATGGAGGAAAGTTAGGAGAGAAGACAGTATTTTGTATTTAGGAAATACCATGCCTTAAGAAGATTAACAAGATCTATCCCATTTATACAACATTTCCTCCCCAAACACAGGAAAACCACTTATCAACACAGTTCCCAAGTCACTTCCCATATTTGTCATTAGGGGTATTCAATACATCTTTCCATCATTTATATGCAACTTTTTTCATTTCATGCAATGTAATTGAAGTGGAGACGTAGTTCTTGCAGAAAACATAAATAATCTAACAAATTTAAGTTTTGAGAATTAAAAAGGATTAGTATATTTATTCTGTGAATGAGGAGACTAAAACTAAAATTAGAGGACAGGTTTTTTTTAATTTTTTAAAAGATTTTATTTATTTATTTGACAGAGAGACCACAAGTAGGCAAAGAGGCAGGCACAGAGGAAGGGAAGCAGGTTCCATCCCAGGACTCTGGGATCATGACCTGAGATGAAAGCACAGGCTTTAACCCACTGAGCCACCCAGGCACCCCTAGTGGACAGTTTTTAATTAGAAATAAAATCATTTAAAAAAATACTTATAGAGTAATTACTATGTGCCAGGTATTGGGTATATAGCAGTGAGCAGGCTGGTGTGGCAATGGCCCTCCAGAAGCTTACTGTCTTCATCACTTAACTATGGTCAAAAAGATCCAATCTCAGAAGCACCTGAGAGTGCATTTACTTGTGTACATATCTGGGGACCGGCTGGGTGTCTGCTGTTCAAAGTGAGGCTCACACTGAGCTGGCACCATTGCTTTTGACTGGGCTCTCTCAAACAACTCAACTGACCGATTTTCAACTTTGCAGATTCCTTTTTGCTCACTCAAATAGATTAAGCTTTTCTAGTGAATTTTTCATGACAGCTGTAATTTTCAACTCTATAATTTCTATTTGGTTCCTTAAAAAAAAAAAAGAACTTCTATCTCCCTATTGATATCATCTGTTTGATGAGACATTGTTCTTAAACTTCCTTTTAGTTCTTTTTTTTTTTTAAGAGTTTATTTATTTGACAGACAGAGATCACAAGTAGGCAGAGAGGCAGGCAGAGAGCAGGGAAAGCAGGCTCCCTGCTGAGCAGAGAGCCTGGTGCAGGGCTCAATCCCAGGACTCTGGGGTCATGACCTGAGCTGAAGGCAGAGGCTTTAACCCACTGAGCCACCCAGGCACCCCTTTCTTTTAGTTCTTTAGATATTATTTTCTTTAGTGCTTTGGACATATTTAGAGTAACTAAATATGTAGAACTAAATACTAAATACTAACTAAATACTAACTAGTATTTAGTATTTAGTTATAAGTAACTAAATATGTAGAGTAACTAAATATATAGAAAGTTAAAGTCTTTCTCTAGTAAGCCCCAACATGCGGGGTTCCTCTGAGATGGTTTCTATTGGCTGTTTCTTTTAATGTAAATGAGTCATAGATATCCTGTTTCTTTATGTGTTTCATAATTGTTTTGTTGCAAATCGGGCATTTTAATATAATGTAAGAAATGTGGAATCAGATCCAGCCCTCTCCCCAGAGTCTGTAACTATCGTTTCTTGTTATTGTCTGTGTTGCTACTTTCTGAACCAATTTTCTTTATTTTTTTTTTAAGATTTTATTTGTTTATTTGACAGAGAGAGACACATCAAGAAAGGGAACACAAGCAGAGGGAGTAGGAAAGGGAGAAGCAGGCTTCCTGCTGAGCAGGGAGCCCCATGTGGGGCTCCATCCCAGGACCCTGGGATCATGACCCGAGCAGAAGGCAGCCGCTTAACGACTGAGCCAGCCAGGTGCCCCTGAACCAATTTTCTAAAGTCTGTATTCTTTTTGTGTGTGAGTACTGAAGTCTGTCTGGTTTCCAGCCAGCTGGTGAGTGGGCAGAGATTTCCTTAAATTTTTGGAACCATAATCCCCAAATCTTTTCAGGAGCCATTTGTGTACATATTATGGCACACCTTCAAAGTTCAGCCAGGAAATTTACAACTCCACCTTAATCTTCACATCCTGCTTATGCAGAGACATAATAAACCACAGGTGAGATGCTATGTCTGTCACAGGTCTTTCCTGGATGTTCACATAGTCTTACACATGTAAATGGCCATCTACATTCCCTAGAAATATGTCAGAATTTTTCAAAGCTTCCTATGGACATGTCATTCCACATGTTTTGCTTTTAAGTTTTTTTTTTTTTTTTTTACTTTATTTAAGCTTTATTTAAACATATGATGTAACCCCACCACCCTCATCCAACCCCTCTTCCCCCCACCCCCCTCAGTTTGTTTTATGACATTAAGAGTCTCTTTTGGTTTTTCTCCCTCCCGATCCCATCTTCTTTCATTTTTACTTTTCCTACCACCTTAACTCCCACCCCCGTTGCATCTCCATTTCCTCATATCAGGGAGATCATGTGGTAGTTGTCTTTCTCCAGTTGACTTATTTCGCTAAGCATAATACGCTCTAGTTCCATCCATGTCATCGCAAATGGTAAGATTTCATTTCTTTTGATGGCTGCATAGTATTCCATCGTATATATATACCACATCTTCTTTATCCATTCATCTGTTGATGGACATCTAGGTTCTTTCCATAACTTGGCTATTGTGGACATTGCTGCTATAAACAGAGCTCACAGGTATTAGTGCTTTTAAGTTTTTGATCAGCATACTGTTTTCCCAGTAGTGACAGACACTAGCTCAGGAAGCCATGATGTTCAACAATTGCCTCTGATTCTTTTCAGCAAATACCCCCAGAGCAAAAGTTGTTTGTAGTGACAAAACTCTGAGCTAGGTGAACTAAGGACAGCATTATGACTGGGTTCACCTAAGGAACCACCACTCAGGACAAGTAATCACAATTCTCTGAAAAGGGGGTACCTTGAAGATGTTCCAACCCAATTCTACCCCCTCTAGCGGCTGCCAGATGGCTGGTTTTCTTATGATTGTGAGTTACAGGTTTCTAAGTCTACTATGGAGCTGGGCAGAAAATGATGGGAATAAGGCAAGTTAAAATGCAATAAAGCTTGCTGTTCTTAATAAGTTCAGCCATTTTTCTTGCATAAATGATTCCCCTAAATGCTGCAAGCCTTTAATTTCCAGAGTTCTGAAAATGTTCATTCTAATAATTTCTAAATTTTTCCAGTTCATGGAAGACAGCAGAGAGTTTTTGAAGGTCCTTAATCCACCACTTTTACTGATACCTTCTCTCTCATATCCACTTGCCAGTAAAGGTTAGCTGATTTGGGCTCTGCCCTACTTTTTAACCACCTTCTGTGACTAGTGAGATTGTCTGTGTATGTTCCTGTCATAATGATGATAGAGGAAACAAACAAACAAACAAACCCATGAAAGTCTTCTCACAGCCTAGGCTCAGTCTGACACAATGTAGGAACCTAAAATTCATATTTTAAGGAAAGTAAATACAGAGAAGTGTGACAACTGGGGTGGCTATTATCACAAAATCTCATGGTGACAAAGCAAGCAGTTCAATTCAGATGAGAGTCATGAAGGAGGGAGTATATTGTACTAGGGGTTAACTGGGAGCTAACTCTACAAGGTTATAGAGTAAGCAGATCAGGAAATAAATACCCGAGAATATATTTCCATAAGATTAACTGGAATTGATCTAGACTAGGAAGAAAATATTGTATTCTACTGATTTGTAGGATGAGTTATAAGTAATATTATTTTTAAATTCAGAAAACTGGGAGTCTCAAAAATTTATTTTAGTTTTTGCAAGTTATTTTATTTCCTAAAATCAGGGATTCTCTAAATTTTCTATCAGCATGGTTCTGGTGTTACTGCTCTACAGGAGAAATGATATGATGGAAAAAGCACTGGACTTAAAGGAATCAAACCCCAAATCAAACATTTCACTGCTGCCTCATTTTGGGAAACCTCTTTCACTTTCTGGTGAACTTTATTTCCTCAGCCATAAAGTGAAGATAACTATAGAATTGTTGTGAAGCTCAAACAACTTACTGTATGTGTAAAAGCTTTATAAATGGTTGAAGCATTATGCAAATATGAAAGACTCTTACTATGCTATAAACCTGAGTGGGATATTGTCCTACTGGCTTTATTGGCCAATAAATGCTGTGGCTTGCCTACGTGTAAAGAGAACTAGGGAAAGATTTTACTAAAGGTTTTTAGCACCATCACCACCAAGTTCAGAATCATAGCCTGGACAGATTGCTATAGTCTCATAAAGAGTTATAGGATTGCAGGGATATGAGGGTGGTCCTTTTTGATGTAGTAATTCTCAAGGGTATGCTGGTCATGCATACAGTGCATGAAAGGATATAGCAATTTATTTATGAGTTACTGCCTAACCTGGACAGAGCAACATTGATTTATCTTCAACGTTATTACCTTATCACCATTTCCTACCTTTAAAAAAAAACAGGAAAGATAATAAATGTTAAAACATCATATGTATAATCACTATTTATAAATAGCATTTATTATTCTAATGTATAGGTACTATTTATCATATCTACAAATTTATTTAATAGTTTTAAACTAATAAAATTGATATGCTATAATTACTGTTCACATTTACTTTTTGTAATTACTATGAAATAATAACAATGAATTATTATTTACCAAGTATTATATATTCCAGATCCTCTAATAAGCCCAGATAATCCTTACAGTAACCCAGTGAGGTATGAATTATGACCTGCGGTTTACAGGTTAAGAAAAATAGAGACCTAAGAAGTTTAAGCTAAAACCTGACCCCAGTTGTCCGATTCTTAAGCCCATGCTCTTGAAACACCAAGATACATCTTTTTTTTTTTCTTTCGCTGTCTCTGATTAAAGTATTTAAACCAAATCCCCTTGAGGCGATATACCACTAATTTAAGTAGAATATCATTTTCAATAGGTAACATTTGAAGCTGATCCCTATAATTTATGGGACACTTTGACATGAAGCTCTGGGGAAATACTGATGTGGTGAAATAGAATCAATAGGAATAGTTTTGAATATTCCTGATGGTTTTTCCACTACAGCTCTCTATTAGTTGGTAAAGAATTTCTCAAGCGATCCCTGACCCTGCTTAGTATTCAGATTGCACAGGAAAAAGAACATCTACTTTCCTTGAGACATATAGCCAAATTATATAGTCCCATTTTTCTGTGGGCTTGGGTCAGGCCTTTAATAATACTTTAATATAGTCATATGCATTTAGAGAGTCACATTTAATGATTAGTTGAAGTTTACCTGAGAGAAGACACTGAGGGAAACCCATAGAAATGAAACAAACAAACAAAATGTAGTAAAATGTTGGTTTCACTAAGATCTGTTTAAATGTGTATTTTCTCACTTCCAGTTCACTATGCATACGTGTGTGTGTGCACACACACGAGCGCGCGTGCGCGCACACACACACACACACACACACACACCTGTGCCTATATCATATTTGGAAACAAGCGGACCTTTTTACTATTATTTTTAAATATTCTATTATTTGAGAGAGAGAGAGAATACAAGCAGGGGGAGGGGGGCAGAGGGACAAGCAGACTCCTCACTGAGACAGACGCCCAGCACTGGGGCCCCATACCAGGACCTTGAGATCATGCCCTGAGCTGAACGAAGACAGACACTTAACCAATGAGCCACCCAGGAGCCCCTGGAACCAACCAAACTTTTGATAGCAATTTAGACTTAGGTCTCTTCCTTGATTTTTGTTTTCAATTGCAGTAAATACTACAGAACAAAATTTACCATCTTAACCATTTGGGGTGTTCAGTTCAACTACACTGAGAATATTCACTTTATTGCACAAATGATCTCTAAAACCTTTTTCTTTCTTTTTTTTTTTTAAGATTTTATTTATTTATTTGACAGAGAGGGAGAGATCACAAGTAGGCAGAGAGGCAGGCAGACAGAGAGATGGGGAAGTAGGCCCCCTGCTGAGCAGAGAGCCCGATGTGGGGCTCTATCCCAGGATCCTGGGATCATGACCTGAGCTGAAGGCAGGCAGAGGCTTTAACCCACTGAGCCATCCAGGCGCCCCTAAAACCTTTTTCATCTCACAAAACTGACTCAGTATTCATTAAACAACTACTTCCCATTCCCCCCACTCTTCGTAGCCCTTGGTAACCACCATTCTACTTTCTGTTTCTATGAATTAGACTAATCTAAGTACCTCGCGGAAGTAGAATCACACAATATTTTTTTTGTGATTGGCTTATTTTGCTTGCCATTCATCCATGTTATGCCACGTGACAAATTTCCTTTTTAAGGCTGAAGAATCATACATTGTATGGATCTATCACATTCTGTTTATCACTCATCTATTAATGGACATTTGAGTTGTTCTCACTGCTTGGCTTTTGTAAATAATATGCTATAAATGTGGGTGTGCTAATATCCCTTTGAAGCACTGTCTTCAATTATTTTGGATATGTATCCACAAAAGTGGGATGGCTGAATATGTTGCTATTTATAATTTTTGAGGAATCTCCATACTGTTTTTCATGGTGGATATACCAATTTACATTCCCACCAACAGTGCATAGGGTTCCCCAGTGTGCGCCTGAGAAGAATGGATATTCTGCCTCTGTTGGATGCAGTGTTCTGCATATCTCTGTCGGGTCCATTTAGTCTAAAGTATGGCTTGAGTTCAGTATTTCCTTATCAGTTTTCTGTCTTGATGGTCTATCCACTACTGAAAGTAAAGTACTGAAGACTCCTACTATTATTGTATTAATATCTATTGTCTATCCCTTAAGATCTTTAATATTTGCTTAATATATTTAGTTGTGTATGTATTTATGATTAATATATATGTGTGTGTATATATAAATATATATATGTAAAAATATATGTGTGTGTGTGTGTGTGTGTGTGTGTGTGTTTTAGAGGGAGAGAGGGCAAAAGGAGAGGGAAAGGGAAAGAGAGAGAAAATTATACAGGCTCCAGACTCAGCATGGAGCCCGATGTGGGGTTCAATTTCACAACACTGAGATCATGACCTGAACTGAAATCAAGAGTCAGATACTTAACTGACTGAGCCATCCAGGAGCCCCTGATGGTTATATCTTAAGGAACTCAGTCTTTTATCATTATATAACAACTTTGTCTCTTATTAGTGATTTTGGCTTAAAGTCTATTTTGTCTGATGTAAGCATAGCTATCGTCAATTTCTCTCATATTCCACTTGTATGAAATACCACTTACCATCCTTTCACATCAATTTATTTACAACTTCTAGATATTTCAGGTTTTCTCATATCTCACGACCTTTGCACCTGATTTATCTTTTTCCTTGAATGCTCATTCTCTTCCTATATTCTCCTACAATTTTACTGAGTGCAATTTAGTAACTGTCCAAAGGTAGGTATGATGCTTCCAAATCATCTTTTTTTTTTTCTCATTAAGGATGAAACCTCAAAACATACTAGCTTCCAGTGACATTCTAGCCTAAAAGTGATCAATATACATGGTGAATGTTTCTTTAGACATTATTTGCCAGACCTCTGGATTGATTAAGGTAAGGGAAAAATCCAAGCTCATTTTTATACTTCCATTGTCTAGGACAGCGTGAGTTGACTGAGGGAGAACCACACAACAACACAGCTTTAAATCTTGCTGTGCCCAGAGTTGAGAAGTTCCTCAAGCCCTATGGACATCACCTTTTTAAGCTATGCTGAGACTGTCAGTAAATATTGTCTGATATTCTGCCAATGTAAAATTGTTCAATTTGGTGTGGCTTTCAACAGCCAAGATTATACTAGTCATAATTTCACACATGGCCAAAAGCTATCTTGTTATTATTTCTCTTAGGTTCTCTAATAATGTGAAATATTTGCCATGTATAATGTACATTTTTTTTGGTTATAGGAAAGGAATATTCCTTAAGCAAAATTAACAAGAAATCAGGTTCGTAAAACATCAGTGTTCTTTAAATTCAGCTAGTTGGAATGAGCCTCCTTAATTCTGATGAACTCTCAACTGTCTGACCAAGGCTTTACCAAATTGAATTTGTGGAAAAGAGCAGAGCTTGTATCATAGAATACCAATCAAGGCAGATTTTGTCCTGTAATGGGCCTAAATGTGTGGTCAGCTGGCATGATGTCTCAGCTATACATATAGACATATATTTAGAGAGAGAAGGAGGGGCACCTGGATGGCTCAGTGAGTTAAGCATCTGGCTTGATTTCAGCTCAGGTCATGGTCTCAGGGTCATGAGATCCAGCCCATGTTCCATTCAGTGGGGATTCTGCTTGAGATTCTCTCCCTCTGTCCCTCCCCCAACTTGTGCTCTCTCTCTCTCTCAAAATAAATAAATAAATAAATAAATCTTAAAATGAGAGGGGAGAAATTACACATTCCCTATAGTACTATTCTGATGTTAACTTTTAAGATCTCTTCACTAAAGGAAACCTTAGCAAACTGAGGCTGAGTCAATGGGCTCCAACAAGACGAATTCTTTAACCTGTGATTTCTAAGACTGTCCTCCAATTCCTTTCTGCATCCTATTTTATTTTGTGTCTCAAGTCATTTGTTTCATCTGGAATAGATAGATTGACATACTTATCATAGGGATACTTTAGTCTCTTCAAATACAGTCATTCAATGCTTATAAATTGAAATAGAAGAATTTCAATTGCATTCACTCAGCCTGTTGCAAACTGGTTATGCTGAGCTGACTTCCCATTGTCAGGTTTAGAAAATGCCTGCTGTAATTTACCTTCCACCTGTGCTTGAGTTCACACTATTCGGATGTTGAAGTAACTGCTGTATACTCTGACTAAAATAGGGATGACTTCCAAGTTGTATGTGACCTAAAAAAAAAAAGGCTCCCCCACTGAACATAAGATCTTGACATCTACGTTTCCTCCTCCATGGCAATATCAAGCCTGCTGTTTGGCAGTAGCAGCCTGTGGCTTTTTTGGGCAGCCATTTCATGCTCTCTTCTTTTCTCACTATTCTTCTAGGATACCATTTTAGAGTGCTGTTTAACCATTTCTTCAGTTAATAAAAGCCCAACCATATGGATGGATAGGTGGATGAATTATTCTAGACATGAGCTGACAACATTTACTAATATGTTCATTTGTTGATTTATTGAGCTTAACCATGATAGAATTTGTAATCTTTCAGAACTAAAATAAGCCCCCCCCATGCTATTTTTTGGCAAATTACATATGATGGGAAAAGGCTTAATTAACTTCAAATAGGACATGCCAATCTCCAGACAATAATTCTAAGTAGAAATTCATATAAAAATGACAAATATGTATATTTAATGAGTAAGAGTCAGAATCTTAGAAAACAGAGCACCAAGGATATCAAAGATTAATCTCTAGTAATTTGGTGTTGAAATTGCTGAAGAATAATATCGCTATTGACTGAACTATATAATGCCCTTTGTGAAAAGCTTGTCAGGACTAATATAATCAAATACAAAATTGGTACAGGGAATCATGACCTTACATCTCAAACCACACTGGGCCTCTCCCACCCAGAGAAAGATAATTAATTAATTTCAGCTGGAGAACGTCTGCCACTTTGTAATTAGCAACATGTGCACCTACCACACTCTAATCCTCACTGTGGTAAGCATCTACAAGGTGATTAATGAAGTCAAATTGCAAACATGCCTTTTGGTGTTCTTTCTTCTGTTTCAAACTGTTTCTTCCAATCCCACTCCATATTTCTTACCATGTTTACAATGGGTTTTAAAAAAATCAATCAAATAATAAATACCTATTTTCTTCATTTTGTAAAAGAGATATTTCTATTCTAGGTTCATGCCGCAAGTGTTGAAGTAAACCAGAGAGTAAGTCACATTTTGGCTAATTAATACATGGGGCA
This sequence comes from Taxidea taxus jeffersonii, assembly GCA_003697995.1. NCBI lineage: Eukaryota > Metazoa > Chordata > Mammalia > Carnivora > Mustelidae > Taxidea > Taxidea taxus. The sequence goes on from RCUC01085901.1 coordinate 14,147, forward strand.
TGTTATAAATGTTCATATAATGCACATTCCATGTACTCTGTCATCTCTCATTTTTTTAATTTGTGAAGTAATTGAAAAGTGACATTTATAAGTACATAGTAAAGATGCAACATGTTTTCTTTCTTCATGATTTTGGCCTGCCATCTCTACAATGTATCTAGCTCCATAAAATAATCAAATGGAAAAATCAGCAAAGTCTAATATATATGAAATAACACTAGGTTAGTATTAAACCAGAATTTTTACCTTGGTTTTGCTGCTTCTTATCAGTGTGCCTTTGGCCATATGACTAGGCTTCTCTGTAATTTTCTTACCTCTTCAGTGAAAGGAATATATGGTATGGTCAATATTGTATGTAATTATAGATATATTTAAGTATGTCTAGTATACATAAATATTTATAAATGAGCATTTCACCAAAGAGGATTCATGCATGAAGACTAAGTATGGAAAAATACGTTCAGTATCACAAGCCATTAGGGAAATGAAAATTACAACTATGATGGGATAGCACTACATAGCTATTAGAACAGCTGAAATAAAAACACTAAAACAAACAAACAAAAAAAACCCAAAATAGTAACAACGCCAAATGCTGGAAAGGATGCAGAGAAACTGGATCTCTCACACATTGTGAAGGGAAATGTAAAATTGTATAGCCCTTCTGAAAATAGTTTGACATTAAAAAAATAAATAAAACATACTTATGGTTTAGCAACTGCACTCCTGAGCATTTTTCTAGAGAAATAAAACTTCTGCCAACGTAAACTTCTGTACATGTCTTTTCATAGCAGGTTTTCTATAATAGCCAAACACTAGAAACCACCCATGTGTCCTCCACTGGGTGAATGGTTAAATGACCTATGTTATACCCATACCAAAGAACACTATCCAGTAATATAAAGGAACAAACTATCAATACACACAACATGAATAGATCTCAAGGGAATTATGCTAGATTAAGACTGCCAGTATCAAAGGTTCTGGTATGATCCTATAGAATATTCTCAAAATGACAAAATCAGAAGTAGAGACAGATGAGTAGTTTTCAGGAGTTAGGGATAAAAGGTGATGAAGGAAATAGGTATAGATATAAAGGGGCACTATGGGGGGATGTGTGTGGTGAAAGAACAGTGATCTTGATTGTGATGGTAGTTATATAAATCTAGGCATGTCTTAAAATTACATGGAAACACACATACTCCTCTACAAGAAATGAATAAGTTCAAAATCAATAAAACCAGAATAAACTCTGTAGATGGTACCAATATTAAATTTCTGATTTTGATATTGTGCTAGAGTACTGCAATGAATGTTACCCTCGAGGGGAAACTGGTTGAAGAGTGAGTACATGGGACCTTTTCTGTACCATATGCAACTATGACTACACAATCATTTCAATATAAAAAATTATATAGATATTTAAAGCATGTAGCATAGACAAAAGAACACAGAAGTGGCTCAATAATTGTAGTTATTATTGACATCTCTAAAAGATGTGGGTCCAAGCCCCAGATATATAGCTCATTGGTTTTGTCATAAAGGAAATTTACTTAACTTCTACTTTTTCATGTATATGATAATGAAAGCAACATTTTCTCTGCCTGTCTCCATGAGTTCTCATGAAGACAAAATTAGGTATCTTAAAAAATATACTTTGTTCTAAAAAAATAAATAAACAAAATATATTTTGTTCTTAAACAGCTTTATCCAGCAATAATTTATTACTGATTAGTGCTTATTTAGTCTGCCTCAACAAAACACACCAATGAATGCCTTCACTTTCAAACAGTTTTCTTGAACTATTTTAAGCTAGTGAAAAATACACATGTGTTTGTGTGTGTGTGTGTGTGTGTGAGAGAGAGAGAGAGAGAAAGGGAGAAACAGTTTTAAGTTACAAAACTTGATTCTATTTTATCTTATTTTATTTTATCTTATTTTACAGACAGAGGGACAGCAAGAGAGGGAATACAAGCAGGGAGAGTGGGAGAGGGAGAAGAAGGCTTACTGCCCCCCACAGGAATATGGGGCTCCATCCTAGGACCCTGGGATCATGATCTGAGCCAAAGGCAAATGCTTAACGACTGAGCCACCCAGATGTCCCTATTTTAGCTTTTATTTTTAAAAGACCTTTTATTCTATTTCTGGGATTTCAAAATGACAATACAAAATGCCCTAAAGATGAAATCATAAGACATAAACACACACAAACACACGGGCACATTCATATATAACATATACTAAAACTATGTATACTGAGATTTTAAAAAAGACTTACCATTTATTGAGAATTTATTGAGAAGTCATTGAGTAACCAGCTATACGCTTTCACTCATTTATTAAAATCTCATTTCTATTTAACAGAAGTTTCTTCATTCTAATTGTCCACTAAGTATGACAATCTTTAGTCAATTTGTTGATTAATGAACTGATTGCCTACTACATGCTAGAAATGGAATTGAGTTCTATAGTCTATACAGTCTTTGCCAGTACAGAATATGCAAGTTTTTTGAAAAACTTTTTTATTACTTACAAAAAAAGAATAAGTAATATACATCATTTACATCATTACAGGATAAAGAATAGGTACCAACAGGACAGGTAGAAAGAGCCTTTGACTCTGACTCATTGTTCCAGGAAAGCTTCCTAAAGGAAGTAGTATCTAAATTGAGCCTGGTGGTGCGTATTATGGAGGGCACGTATCGCATGGAGCACAGGGTGTGGTGCATAAACAATGAATCTGGAACACTGAAAAGAAATAAAATGAAAAA
>RCUC01085909.1:0-21826 GCA_003697995.1 Taxidea taxus jeffersonii
ATATATGTATACATATGTATATGTACATATATATATTCTATTGGTTCTGTTTCTTTTTTTTTTTACAGATTTTATTTATTTGACAGAAAGAGAGAGAGAGAGAGGGAGCACAAGCAGGGGGAGCAGCAAAGGGAGAGGAAGAAGCAGGCACCCCACTGAGCAGAGAGCCCAATGCAGGACTTAATCCCAGGACCCGGGGATAATGACCTGACCTGAAGGCAAATACTTAACCGACTAAGCCATCCAGCTGCCCTATTGGTTCTGTTTCTTTGGAGACCAATCCACTCAGCCTCCAGTAATTCATCAAAATTACTTCTTAAATAAAGGAGCCCTCATGTACTGTTGGTGGGAATGCAAACTGGTGCGGCTACTGTGGAAGATAGTGTGGCATAGTTCCTCAAAAAATTAAAAATACAACTACCCTATGATCTAGTAATCACACTACTGATATTTACCCGCAAAATACAGAAATACTGATTTGAAGAAACACATGAACCTTAATGTTTATAGCAGTGTTATCAATGACAGTCAAATTATGGAAAGAGCCCGAATGTTCATTAACTGATGAATGGATAAAGAAGTGGCACAGACACACACACACACACACACACACAGACACACACACACACACACAGTGGAATATTACTCAGCCATAAAAAGAATGAAATCTTACCATTTACGATGAAATAGATGGAGCTGAACAGTATTATGCTAAGTGAAATAATTCAATCAGAGAAAGACAAATACCAAATGATTTCACTCATATGTGGAATTTAAGAAACAAAACAAACAGCCACAGGAGGGAAGGAAAAAAAAAAAAAAAGAAAGGAAAACCAAGAAATAGACTCTTAACTGCAGAGAACAAACTGATGATTACCAGAGGGGAGGTGGGCAGGGGGATGGATTAAATATGTGATGGGGATTAAAGACAGCACTTGTTGTGATGAGCACTAGGTTTTGTATGTAAGTGTTGAATCACTAAATTGCACACCTGAAACTAATATAACACTGTATGTCAACTGCACAGAAATTAATAAAATAAAATAAACTGAAATTACCCTTCCAGAGTTCCTACCAGTTTATGGCTCCAGTGGCTTCTGTTCCAGGTAAGCAGACGTCAGCTGTGGCTCTTTGTATTCTTCTGTCTCTCCACATTTCAGCCTGGTGGTTTGCCCTATGATTGTAGTTCTCTGGTGGTTCCAAGAAAAGTCATTGATTTTCCAGTTGTTCAGCTTTTTCTTTTGTAATAAGGATAGGAGTGATGCCTTCCAAGCTCATTGCATGTTGGTCCCCTGAAACTGGAATCCTCCAGAAACTTGAATTTTTTTAAACAGATCATTTTTACTAGTTGTACCTGTTTTACTGGAAAGCAGTTCGGCAACGCTCTTTACCCTGCCATTCCAAAAGTAGAATTCACTGGGCTTGTTGTTTTCTTTTATTTCTTTCTTTCATTCTTTTTTTTTTTTAAGTTGAGAGAGAGAGAGAGAGGGATAGTAAGAGAGAGCACAAGCCGGCTTGGGGGTGTGGAGAAAGAAAGAGAGAAAGAAAACAGATATAAAAGAAAAATATTACATCCATATCTTTATGATAAAATTTAACAAGACTTGGTGACAGGTTGTATGTTGGTGATAAGGAAAAATATGTCTAAGATAATTTATAGCTTCTTTCAGATGAGTATTTTCATCTAAGTCTCAAAGAGATATTGGACAACAAAGTAATGGTTTGGAAGAAAAGGTTAATTAACTTTGATATATCTTTGGGCATCCCAAAAGAGATGACTGCTGGCCAGTTTGTATAAGTTGAGTGAGGCAGGACATTTTGTTTTGTTTCTCATTGCATTTGGTGTTAATGCATCATGGAAAATCTAAGAGTTCTTTTTAGTGTGTTTTTTGCCTGGAAGTATTTTTGCTTCAGCTGTAAGCACGTGATTTCTCTGCTGTGCTATTAACCAGAGGAAATTCTGCCTGGTAATCCATTCAGTAGTGCTAAATACATTTTTTTCACTTTGGATATAATAACAAATAAAAGGGGCACAAGTTCCCTCCCTCATGGAACTTATATTTTTCCTGGGGTTAGGGGTAGAGTATAAACAATAAATAAAATAAACAGTCTGGACAAGATGATGTAACTCTTTTCTCACTGCTGCTTTAAGCCCAACTATAAAACTTGGAAATAACACAAGCAACAACCAAAGAAGAACTATGGAAGGTAGTTAGAAAAAGGTGCTCTTGTTTGGGACTCCAGGACTGTAGGACAATATAGTGGCAGAATATCTTACATCTTTCACCCAACAGAACTGGGCCACCCAGACCTGGGGTTACTCAATATACAGGCAGGCTCACTGCACACTACCAGCCTGGTCTGGGAAGTCCTTTGTCCTTGTGGGCCCAAGACCTGTTTCCCCACTGAGTGACTCCAGGTGGAACCTACAAGAGAGATACAGCCACAATATATGCAGCACAAACTGGAAAGACTCTTTGACTCCATAGACCCAATACCCTGCTACCACACTGAGAGACATTCAGTGGCCCAGATTGGAGGAAACACTGCACATCCCATCAACAGTACCAGCAAGGATTAGTGGGACCACCAAGGGTACCATATAAACCAATCAGAGAAAAACAGCACTGCAAAGTCTCTAAAAATTAAACCATCATTGGAACCACAACTCACAAAAGCAAGCCAAGATCTGAGTACTAAACATAAACAGGGTGACTTCCCATCAAAACGAAAGGTTTAGATAGGACTCAGTATATCGTGGACAAAATTCCTGGATGTAGCAAATTATCACTTGCTGTGCCAAGAACCAAGAAAATCGTAATTTGAATAAGAAAAGACAATCATGGGGCGCCTGGGTGGCTCAGTGGGTTAAATCTTCTGCCTTCAGCTCAGGTCATGATCCCAGCGTCCTGGGATCTAGCCCTGCATCCGGCCCTCTGCTGAGCAGGGAGCCTGCTTCTCCCTCTCTCTCTGCCTGCCTCTCTGCCTACTTGTGATCTCTCTCTCTGTCAAATAAATAAATAAAATCTTAAAAAAAAAAAAAGGCAATCAGTTGCCACCAGCACCAAGATAAGCCAGATATTGAGATAATTGTCCCACAAGGATTTTGAGGCACCCATCCATTCATTCATACATTCATATATCCTAATCTACAGATTTAAGAAGTGAAAAACAGAATAAACCCAAACAAATTCATGCCAGGTCATATAATTAAAATAATGAAAATTAAAGACAAAGAAAAAATATTGAAAGAAGCTAAAGAGACACATGATACATTACTTATAGGAAAGTACCAATTTAAATGACAGTGGATTTCTCATGTTAAATGATAGAAGCCAGGAGGACATGGCTCAACTTTTCAAGTGCTAAAAGAAAAGGCCTTTAAAAGTGAATTCTTTGCCTAGCAAAACCATCTTTAAGAAAGACAAGGAAATAAAGACATTCTTGGAGGTAAACTAAAATAATTTGTTATTAAAATACCTGCACTTGTGACGCCTGGGTGGCTCAGTTGGTTAAGCGGCTGCCTTCAGCTCAGGTCATGATCCCAGCGTCCTGGGATGGAGTCCCACACCGGGCTCCTTGCTCAGCAGGGAGCCTGCTTCTCCTCTGCCTCTGCCTGCCTCTCTGTCTGCCTGTGCTCGCTCCTGCGCTCTCTCTCTATCTGACAAATAAAAAAAAAAAAAAATACCTGCACTTGAAGATAAGCTAAAGGAGTCCTCCAATAGAAAGGAAATGATAAAAGAAGGTATTTTAGGGCACTGGAAAGGAAGAAGGACCAGAAGAAAGAGCAAAAATATGAATGCATATGGTAGGCTATCCCATTATTCATGAAATTCACAAATCATATTTGATAATTGAAACAAAAGTTCTAGCATGACATGATACTCAAAACAATATTTTAAAATGAAGAAAATAAAGGGTAGTAAATGAAAGTGAGTTTTCCACACTTCACTTGAAAAAGTAAAATGGTGATACCAATAAACTGTGATAAGTCACATATGTAAATAATAATACCCAAAGCAACCACTATGGAAACTATGCAAAGAGATACACTAAAAAATCCTGTAAGTAAATCAGTAAAATCTAAAAAAATATATACTCGATAATCCACAAGAATGCAAGAAAAAGAGACAAGAATGAGAAACAGAATAAACATACAGAAAATAAATAGTACAGGGGCATACTTAAGTCCTAGCCTGGCAATAATTATTTTAAATGTAGCTTAATTCAACAGTCAAAAGACAGAAATTGCCACAATGTATAATGAAACATGTGCAATGAAACATAGCTCAACTATACACTATAAAAAGAAACTCATTTCTAATCCCAAGACATACATAAATTGAAAATTAAAGGACAAAAGAAGATATACCAGACAAACATTAGTTTTAAAAAATCAGGAGTGATTCTACTAATACCAGATAAAATTGACTTCGGAGTAAAGGCATTATCAAAGAAAGTGAGATATAATTCACAATGATAAAATGATCATTCCACCAGCAAGGCAGAGCAATCCTAAATGTATATGCACCAAAAACAAAATAGGTGTGACAGAAACAGAAAAGCAGAAAACACAAACCACGGGAAGCAAAAAACTAATAGCATTGAAAAGAGAAACAGAGAAGTCTACAATTACAGTGTGGACTTCAACACTCCCTTCTCACCAACTGATAGAACCATTAGACCACAGATTACCGAGACCTAAACAACACAATCAACAGGACCTAACTGAAATCTAAGGAACACTCCACCCAATCACACAGCAGAATACACGTTTTATTCAAGTGTCCATGCAACATTAAACAAGATAGACCACATCCTGAAACGTAGAATGACTCCCAACAAAAGTAAGATGATTAAAGTAATAAAAACTATGTTTCTGACCATACTGGCTGACATCAAAGTAGAAATCAATAACAGAAAGATAATAGGAAAATCTTTATACACATGGAAATGATACAGCATACCTGCAAATAATGCATGAATCAAAGAGGAAATCTCAAAGGAAATACATAGAGTAGAATGAAAATGAAAATATAATATATTGAAATATGTGGAATGCAGCTAAAATAGTGCTGAGAGCACATCTAAGCCTAGGAGTTAACAATGGAAACAGGAAAAGGTCTCCAGTCAACATTCCAAATTCTTCCATTTTCTTAAAGGAGGAAGAAATAAACTCAAACAAGTAAATGAAGTAAAGAGTAAAGATAAGTGTAGAAACCAAGAATATGCAAAATAAGATAAAAGAAAAGAAAAGAAAGCTGCTTCTTCCAAAAATTAATAAAATCAGTAAGCCTCTAACAACTGACAAATATAAAAAGAGAAAAGGGGGCACCTGGGTGGCTCAGTGGGTTAAAGTCTCTGCCTTCAGCTCAGGTCATGATCTCAAGGTCCTGGGATAGAGCCCCGCATTGGGCCCTCTGCTCAGCGGGGAGCCTGCTTCCCCCTCTCTCTCTGCCTGCCTCTCTGCCTACTTGTGATCTTTATCGGTCGGGTAAATAAATAAAATCTTTTTAAAAAAAGGAGAAAAGATACTCATCACCAATTTTGGGAAATAATAGGGTATACAATCACAGATTTTATAGCCATTAAAAGGACAATAAGGGAATACTAGAAACACATTTACACTCACAAATCTGACAATTTAGAAGAAATGAACCAGCTCCTCAAAATCTATAAGCTACCAGAACTCAATTAAGATATAATAGAATCTGAATAGTCTTGCTACCTTTAAAGAAATTGAATTTGTAATTTAAAATCTCCTGAAAAAGAAATAAGGAGAGGCCTACCTGATTTCATTTCAAAATTATATTAAACATTTTAAAAGAATTGCAAATTTGCACAATCTTTTCCAGATGAAAGGAGAAAAAGTTTCCAACTCATTATCTCAAGATAGTATTATTCTGATAGCAAAACCAGAAAAAGACTTGAGAGAGACAGAAGACAGGAAGACAGAAAACTAGAGATCAATATTTATTAACTTTGATGCAAAAATTCTCAACAAAATATTAGCAGTAAAATCCAACTCTGAATAAAAATGATTATACACCTTAACCCAATGGGAATTATTCCAGTTCTAAAAGACTAACTCAGCATTCAAAAATCAATGTCATCCATCATATCAACATATTAAAAAAGAGAAATCACTCAATCATATCAATTGATAGAATAGTATTTCACAAAACCCAATACCCACTCATTATGAAAACTTTTAGAAGTTGGGAATGGAGGAATATCACCTCAAGCTGGTAAAGAGTGAATTAGAAGAAAACAAAATAAAACTGTAGTTCTCAACATACTTATTGCTGAAAGACTGTTTTCCCCTAAGATCAAAAACTCGGCAAGAATGTGTATCCTCTCATCACTTTTAACACACTGCTGGAAGTTCTAGTCAGTGCAATAAGGTAAGAAAGAAAATAAAAGTCATACAGATCAGAAAGAAAGAAATACATCTGTCCGTATTTGCAGAGATGACATGATATGACCTAAGTAGAAAATTCCAGGAATCTAACCAGAAAAGACAAAGCGAATTCCTAGAACTAAGACAGGATTCCATTAAGTTCTCAGGGTATGGAATAACCTATAAAAACTAGTTGCATTTCTATATACTAGCAATGAACACATGGGCAGACATTAAATATACAATTCCATTTTCAATCTTTAAAAAAATGAAATACATAGGTGTAAATAAAATAAATCATGAAGAGAACTTGTATGTTGAAAACTACAAAATTCTGATGGAAGATATCAAAGCATTTAACTACATGGAGAGACATACCATGTTTATAAATCAGAACACTCAACAAAGGAAAGATATCAATTCTCTCCCAATTGATTGATAGGTTTAGCACAATTTCTATCAAAGGCCTAGAATGTGTGTGTGTGTGTGTGTGTGTGTACATAGACAAGTTTATGTAAAAATCTATACTGAAATGCACAGGCCCTAGACTAGCTAAAGTAATCTTTACAAAACAATAATAAAGTGGAAGTAATCACGATATCTGATACCACTGAGATTTCAGGGCTTGTTTATTAATACAGCATACTTAGCTAGACTAATGAAAGATTTTGAGCTGGGAATAAACATACTTGATCTACAGGCCAATAAGATATCTCCAGGCTATTCTGAGAATGGGCTGAAGAGAGAAAGCAGGGAAAGGATTTCAACAACCTAGACAAGGTAACAGCTCCTAGCACAATGGTAATATTGGAGGTTGTGGTTTCTGAATATATTTTGAAGTTAGATTCAAGAGCATGAGTTCAGCTTTGTAGATGTTAAGTTTGAAATGCTTATGGGACATTCAAGTACAAGAGAGTGGTCTAGGTTAGGATTCCCGGGGTGTGGGGAGGATGGAAGTTATGCTTTTCAGGTCTCTAATTGCACCCTGCTGTCAGGTGGTTATTTTTCTTTCTTTAAATACCCTTCACCTAGGCCAGTACAATTCGGATGAGAGTCCTGGTATTTGAAATTCACACTCCTCAGGTTTCAGCTGGAGACTACACAAAAACTTTCTCCTTGATGCCCCATTTTGGTCTCCCAAAGAGTGAAAACTTCCCTTATTGAAAACTAAGGGTAAACTAAGACACTGGTACACATCACCAAGATGTGCTCTGTCTCAGAAACAAAAAAAATAGGGCGCTTGGGTGGCTCAGTTGGTTAAGCGACTGCCTTCAGCTCAGGTCATGATTCTGGAGTCCCAGGATTGAGTCTCACATCGGGCTCCCAGCTCCACAGGGAGTCTGCTTCTCCCTCTGACCTTCTCCTCACTCATGCTCTCTCTCAAATAAATAAATAAGATATTTAAAAAAAAAAAGAAACAAAAAAATAGTCTCATGAAGAGAAAATATTCCTTCTGTGAACATGACCTAGACTTTGCTCTGTAATGCAAGAACAAACCCCAGATTTCTGTGGCAATTAGCATTTTACACTTTCCTGATTTGCAAGAGACATGAGACATCAGTGGGTTTCCCCTTGCCATGCAGCAGAGGAATGAGTTCAGATTCAATTAAAGTATTTTGTGTTTTAAATTTTCCTCTTTGGCTGAAGGTTAAGGAGGTGGAAGGTGGGGTGAGGAAAGTATTCTAATGCCTCCTGCTGTGACTATATGGTGACAGAATTCAGAAGAGATGCAAATGTATATGTTGTTGTCTGAGAAGCCTCTTTTGAGGAAAAAATTTATTTTCCCCTCCTCACACCCTCTATATGAACCCACCTCTTTTACCACCAGGAAAAGGAGTCTTTCATCCAAGCAGGTCATATGGAGGAATCAGTGACATATCTGATTGTTAAAAGGTTCACAGTTGAATGTGTTGTCTCTTCCTCTTCTTTCCACATAGCTTGTCTCAGACTTTACACCCACTGAGCAATTGTCCTGCCATCTACCCATCTCCAGTTTTCTCTCTGGGCCTAAAATAAGATTATAATAAGACAGGAGGGGTGCAGGTATCTAGCTTTATTTTCCTTTAATGTTTCTCATAAACACATGTGGGCATCTCATCTTTTCATCATAGGGCAGCAACAGCTGGCAAGATTTTGAGTTTGGGCTTTAGACTGAAAGAGTTCTGGTTGGACCTAGACAGTTCTACGTATTGGAGTTTGGAGGATGTGCTAAGTAGTAGTAGAAGTTGGATTTCCCATTTCCTGTTGCCTTTGTTCACATTTCTGCTTGGGAATTTTTGGGGTGGGAGGGTGCCATGATTGGAGGTAGGTTTGAAATATTACTCATACCCTCTGATTTAATGTGGTAGAAATCTCACCACAGGAAATCTTAATCCACCCCTAACAGTGATGTCAGCAGTGTCTGTATGCATTAGGGGAAAGAATGTGGTGGGTTTTGGGAACCAGACTCAACCCACTAGCTGTTAAGAAAGTTATTTCTTCTATTTATACCTCAGTTTGCTTATCTGTAACATGTAAATCCCATTTTATAAAGTTGTATAGATTAAATGGATTAAATGTAAACCATTTAGAATTGTTTCAGCATGGCTATGTGAGTGTTCACAATCATTATTTTCTGCATGTAGGATTAAATCATGGATATGGTGAGATACATCAGGGAAAATAAAACTGTCTAGATAACCTTTACTATCCTATCAAACTCCAAAAATGTTTGAAACCAGGATTCATTTTTTAGGACTGGGATACATTTATCTATCTACATTTTACAAGTGTCACTTCTTGTATGGGAAGTGTCAATGGGGTTCCTGATGGTTTCAAACTCCTTCCTACCACAAGATGGCAGTGGAAATCAGGGTCAGTCCATGAGGTTGAGAAACCTGCCTCAGATGAAGGATCTAGAACTCAAGAACTAAAAAACAAAACAAAACAAAACAAAACAAAGCAACACAACAATGCAACTCTCTGTTCATGAAGCATAATGCTCAAGTAATGGCAAAAGCAGCCATGAGACTATATGCACCAGGTATTATTAAAAAAAAATTATTCTGGTGGGGAGCAGGGAGCTTAAGCATTGCCTAATTAAGGAGTCTAAATAATGACAAAAAGAGAAAAGGGAAGAACCACTAGGTCATCTGAATATCATTCCAGTGACCAAGGAAAAAACAGGTCAGCAAACTGACTAGGTGAGAAAATGAGAGGTGATTGCTGAGCTTTTAATATTGGGTGGAGATTCCTAATGCTGAACACATCTCAGGCAATGTCTGAGGTCAGGAAGCTTGTGTGCACCTAGCTGCAACCTGACAGGTTAGAATTCAGAAGGTATTCTCAGTTCATAACAGAATAAGGGTACATTCCATCCCACTCTGGCCCTGAAAATTGTTGACTTATTCGTCAGTGGTAGTCAACCCGACAGCAGCTATAGGAACATTAGAGAGCACCTCTTCAAAGACAAGCCCTCACTAAACCTTGCCTCAGCAATGTCTCACTTCTTAATTGAGGAGCATCTTTCAGGATACCCATCCCATAGAACTACTCATTCTGACTCTGACAACATAAAAGTAGAAAGAAACTCTTATTTCCTTTCTTCTGATTTTTTGGATTTAATTTGCTTTTCTGTTTCTAGTTTCATAAAGTGGACACTAAGGTCATTGAAGTCACTCTCTTTTTTTTAACATAGGTGTTTAATGCTATGAATTCCGCCCCCCCCATACTTTTAAGTGCATCACACAAGATTTGATATGCTAGGTTTTCATTTTTGTTTAATTCAAAATACATTCTAATTTCACTTTTGGTTTCTTCTCTGACACATAGTTTATTTAGAAATGTTTTGGTTTTTTAGTATTTGAGGATTTTTCAGCTGTCTTTCTGTTAGTGATTTCCAATTTAATTCCATTGTAGTCAGAGAATATACATTGTATGACTTGAATATTTTTAAATTTGTTGAACTTGTTTTATTGTCTATCCTGGTAAATGTTTTAAATGTAAATGTTGTCTGCACACTTGAAAATAATATGCATTGTGCTGTTGTATGTCTACTTCTTCTACAAATTATTGGGAGAGTAGTATTAAAATTCACAATTGCAATTATGGATTTGTCTATTTCTTGCAGTTCTATCAGATTTTGCTTGAATGTACTTGGAAGTTTTGTCATTCAGCACATAAAAACCTTTAAGATTTTTCTGTTCTCTTAAAAAATTGACAACTTTATCATTATCAAATGATCCTTCTCATCTCTGATTGTATTATTTGCACTGAAATCTACTTTGTCTAATATTAAAATACCTCTTCAGGGATGTCTGGGTGACTCAGTTGGTTAAACAGCTGCCTTCAGCTCAGGTCATGATCCTAGCGTCCTGGGTTGGAGTCCTGCATTGGGCTCCTTGCTCAGCAGAGAGCCTGCTTCTTCCTCTGACTCTGCCTGCCCCTCTGTCTGCCTCTGCTCACTCTCTCTGACAAATAAATAAATAAAATCTTTTAAAAAAAATACCTCTCCATGATGTTAACCTGATCTTTTTCCATCTTTTCATTTTTAACTTCCTTGTGACTTTGTATTTAAAGTGAATTTCTTTTTTAAAAAATCTAGTTCTATTTAATTATTTTAGAGATTTTAGCTTTGCACAGTGGCAGTATCGTAGCCAATGAGGTCCATCCGAGGCGCGATTATTGCTAATAGAGACTTTATTTATTTGACAGATCACAAGTAGGCAAAAAGAGAAGGGAAACAGGCTCCCCGCTGAGCAGAGAGCCCGATGTGGGGCTTGATCCCAGGACCCTAAGATCATGACCTGAGCTGAAGGCAGAGGCTTAACCCACTGAGCCACCCAGGTGCCCCTAAAATGAATTTCTTATAGATAGTGTATAGCTAGGTCTTATTTTTTTTTCAAATAATTTAAAAATCTCTCTGATGATTGGAATGTTTAGATCATTTACATTTAATGTAATAACTGATGGGATTGGGTTTAACTGTAGCATGTTGCTATGTGCATTCTATTTGTTCTGTCTCTTCTTCATTCCTGTTTTTTGCCTTTTCTACTGTCCTTTGAATTAAGTTGCCTTTTTTTGTTTGTTTGTTTATTGGTTTGTGAATTAAGTTTTTGTTTGTGTGGACTGTGTGTGTGTGTGTGTGTGTGTGTGTGTGAGTAGTTCCATTCCATCTCCTTTGTTGGCTTTCTAGCTGTAATTTTCAAGTAGTAGTTGCTTTAGGATTTATAATGCATATATCTTAAACTTATCATAGTCTACCTTCATGTAATATTGTATCACTTCAGATAGAGTATGAGAATCTTACACCTCCAATGCCCTTGCCCAGATTTTGCTATCATGTATTACATTACATATTTCCATAATACATTATTATCTTTACTCTAAATAGTTGATTATCTTTTAAATATATTAAAAATAAGAAAAAAATTCTTTAAATTTACCAATTTGGCTGCTCTTCATTCCTTTATGTAGATCTAGATTTCTGTCTGGTATCATTTTTCTTCTACCTAAAAGATACCCTTTGATTTATTTTGTGGTATGGGTCTGCAGGTGAATTGTCTCAGCTTTTGTATATCAGAAATAGAAACTGTCTCCTCTATTCCTGTTGAGTAGTTATTTCCTCAATTTTGGATAGCTTCCTCACATACTTGTGCTTTACTCAGCTGGAGACTCAAGAGGTACCTGTTTTGGATCTTTGGTGCTCTCTCTTCCTCTGTTCTGGAAATCATGGCTGTTGTGGGCATTTCAGACTCCTAATTCCATCTTTTCAACTCAGAGACTGTTGGAGATGACCTGAGCTTCCCACCCTGTGTTGAAGCTTAGAAAATTTCTCCAAGCAGTAAGCTGGTAATCATGGTAAACTCCCTTGTTTTTGTTTTTAAGGAACAATATACCTTTACTGCACAATCTCCAATATCTGAAAACCATTGTTCCATATATTTTCTCTGTTCATTGTTTTTGTTTTTGTTTTTGTTTTTCAGGAAATTAAATCCAATCACTTTCCTTCATCTGTTGATCAGAAACAGAAGCAAATGATTCATTTAATATATTAAATAATACATGTTTTATAATACTACATCTAACCTGGATATTTGGATTTGGGATCATAATAGACCAAATGTGCAGAAATGACAACCAGTTAGTTTCTTCCTATACCAAGATCTTATTTTCAGGCATCCAAAGTACTTTGTAGGTCTTTTTTTTTTCTCTAAATTATCCTATGACCTTCCTCTACTCTTGTTCTGTCACTTTCCCTCTCTTAGAACTGAAATCCAGGGATCAAGTCCTGCCATGGGCTCCTTTCTCAGCAAGTGGTCTGGTCCATGGCACATAAGTTTAAGGCCACTCAACACACAAAAAAAGAGAAATCCTATAAGTGGAATCACCATCACAACCCACTGTTGCTGCTGCTGCTTCCTCTTTTTTTTTTCCAAAGATTTTATTTATTTTATTTACTTATTTGCTAGAGAGAGAGAGAGAGAAAGTACAAGCAGGGGGAACAGCAGGAAGCAGGATCCCTGCTAAGCAATGAGCCTGATTCCAGGACCCTGGAATCATGACCTGAGCTGAAGGCAGCTGCTTAATCTATTGAGCTACCCAGGCATCCCCCATTGTTGCTTCTTACAAACAGCCATCTTATACAAAATTATTAGACCACAATTTAATTGGGGTGGTCTATATATGGAAATGATGTAATTATAAGGGCATGCTGGATGGCTGAGGGATGAGGCTTTAACCATTCCAACACTTCTGTGACTGGTTTCTCATTACCTCCACACCCCAGACAAAGCTAGAGCTATTAATTTTGATTGTTAGAAATACAAGTTCTTTCTTGGCACTTCCCTGTGACACATTGAAAATACACCCCCTTAGTCACTGATTCCTGTCAGTGTCATCCTAGGATTTATCCCACACAGCTCCCTCATTATCAACTCCTCTTTGCCTAAGCAACCAGTCCATAGAGTCACCTGTCTTAGCAGCTTAGTTAGAGAGAATTATGTCAGTTGCATGCCAAAGCAAAGGGGTCAGCATGCCACTTCTTTTCAGAGGGTTTGTTTCTAATGCTGGAATTTCTGCAAAAGGCTGACTCTATCTCCAAAAACCATGTTATCAGGTTTCAACATCTTTCTCAAAGTTACCATATCTCAGATCTGTCTTATTCAGACCTATATCAGCAAAGACTATTAGTATGGCTACAATTCAATTACACCTTATTTTATCACAAACATAGTATGCACCCTAAAACCATGCTGCAATTATAAGAATGAAAACATCTTGTTTGCTTCCAATATGCAGCTCTTACTTCTGCTGTTTCCTGGCATTGTATCTCCTTGCTTGTGTATATTTTCTCACTTATTCTGAGGTGATTGCTGCTTACTCAACAGGAAAGAGGAGAAATATTGATATTTAAACAATAATAGACTGCCAGGCTGAAAATTGTAATTGTAGGCTTTTCTTGAGGAGCCTTTAAATAGAGAGTGTACCTGTTAGCTGAAAGGATTCTTTGTGAAAATGGATGGAGTATATTGAAAGGGAAGGGCTTCGTTGGCTGTTGGCCATCATATACGATGACAGAAAAAATGCCTCACATTTACTTCTTTTTCTTAGACACTTATCCATTCTAATATATTTACTTTACCATAGATTTTTCCAATTGTATAAGAATAGTGATCTTAAAAAATGCACATTGTGTATCTAAAGATCAAACTTTTTATGAAAAAGATACATTAAGATTATGTGGCATAGCCAAGATTAGACCAAGTTAATTTAACCTTCATAGAATTGCCATCTTAGGATATTTCAGATGGAAATCTGCTCAGTATTAAAAGTTTAGGTTCCTCTATGGATTCCCAGGGTTGTTTGAAAGATTCCGTTTATGAGAAACTTGTAAAGCAATTTCTGTAGGGAATACTGCATTTCCTGAAGGATTTTTAAAAAATATTTTAAATAGAGATGGAAATTGAGACTATGCTGCTGGCAACTAAGGAGGCCCAGGGCTAGGGATTTGCAAGGAGAGAATTCTCTCCTATGTGCAGCTTGGGAGATTTCACAGTTTAACTTTCTTGAAAGAATTACTTCCTGAAGCAAATGGTTTCCTTCTTCTTGCTGGTCTTGCTGTTTATGCTCTTCTTTATCTGTGGCCTTTCTGAAACACATCTGTGTCAGTAGCCTGGACATTTTTCCTTCTTCTATTGAGAAGGTTTAGAAAGCTCCATTCACACAAAGACCTGGTAATTATTTCAAGTGAAGCAGGGCTCCACCTGGGGGCCTGTGGCATCAGCACTTCCTCTGAGGTGAGCTATGCTTGGATATGCATGTTGAGAGAAAAGCTGTGATTTGGGTGTTCTGAATTTGGGGTCCCCTTTATACTTCTTGTTATCAAGAGGGATCACTTGTTAAAGAAGGACAAGCCATCTTCCAGAGAGTGGTCCATACACCTGAAATTAATATAACACTTTATGTTAATGACACCGAAATTAAGATAAAAAAGTAATTTCTGAGGATGTGATGTACCATGTGACTACAGTTAACAATACTGTATTGTACATTGAAAAGTTACTAAGAGAGTAGATCTTTAAAGCTCTCATCTGTAGAAAAAAAAACAAACTTTGTGACTATTCATGATAATTGGTGGTAACTATAATTACTGTGGCAATCTTTTAGCAATATACACATATGTCAAATATACTGTACGCCTGAAACTAATAAAAATGCCTTAGGTCAATTAAAAAAAATAAAGTGATTATTGTTATTTTTTTAGGTAAGTGCATGACCAACATAGGGCTCAAACTCATGACCCAGAGATCAAGATCTGCACTCTACCAATGGAAACAGCCAGGCAACCCAATTATTGCTATTTGGATTAATATTTACATAAAAAATAAAACAAGTTGAGAGGTTCTGAAGAGAAAGTGTGGAAGGATGCATCCAACATGGCAAAGAGACCCAGAATATAAACTTGTTAATAGACATCTCTGTGAAATCAGATGAAAGGATGCTCTATATTTGCTTGACCAATTAGCAGTCTTAGACAAGACTTCTATTTTGCCATTTGAAACCCAGTAAACCAACACCATTTAAATCCTTTTGTATTCCCTCATGTGTATGAAGAAATTGCATTTTCTTACTGAGTAGGTTTCCAACACACAGTGTCTGGAATGTGGGAAGAATAAACAATGAAGGGACCCACACATTGTTATGTTAAAGTATCCACATGATCAGACAAGTGGCTACAGGAGTGTTTATGAAATATTCAGATATCAGGGATTTTACTTCAAAGGAGAGATAGATGTTTGTTAGTCCCAATTCTCTCCTGGGAACTCGTTAATACATTCACAGCTGCAGATGTGGTAGTTATATTTGTCCTAGTTATGAGAGGCACAAGTGGTCCAGCAAATGCTGGATATTTCCAGTATACATTGCAAAGTCCAGTCCTGCTTATGCTCCCCCCCAAAACTGTGGTCACTATATAGTTATTATTTATTATTATTATTAATCTCTGATGCTTAGGGAATTCTCTTGAAAATATATTACTCACTAAAAAATGCCACACTTCCAGCTATGCAATGTAATATTGTGGGGAATACAATTCTCATGTAAACATCTTCTCTGAAACATTGTGTTTTGATAGCATAAGAAATATCTCACATAATTCTGCTTCTTTGTACTTGTGCACTTCCGTGTGGGTGTTGTTCACTGGAGGAAAACAATCTGGGGTCTTCCAGGGCATTGAATGTCTCTAACTGATATTCTCTGCTCTTCCCTCTACATGCAGCATATGGGAAGGACATAACAAATGTTTACTGAAACAATTCTTAATTTTCTTTGTGGGGGGGATGTTCTTTTCCTTTGACACGCTTTGTTTTTGAAGCTAAGAATTATCTTATGGTTTAAAAATATCCCCCTCTAAACAGCATTTGTTATAAATTGTCCTTCACCTTGTCTGACCACAGACAAAGTTTCAGGGAGCCTTCCTGGTAATAGAAGGTCAATGGTAAAAGTCAGTGGAGCCCACCCAGCCCATGGGGGCAATCAGTGGAATCACTGGGAATGATGGGTTCATCTTATGAAATAAGAACTATGTATCATTTTCTAGATTAAAAAAAAAAGAAGTGTTGTAGTCCTTAACACTTTACACTGGGGTTTTGATATTGGTTTCTGTTTTTCTGACTAAAAATGGTAGAAACAAAAACCTGTTCTTCAAATGTAGCTAGGGAATGGTCTCTCTCCTGAAACCAGATCTATTCTCATTATCTGTTTCTGTGGTTATCTCTGCAAGCAACATACTGTTGTATTCCAGAGTGCTCTTAAAAACTACATGCAGCCAATGCATTAATATTTGAGCTGGCTTCTCCACCTACAGGACATAGTGTTATAGACATTTCCTGGCCCTTTCTGGGTTCCTTCTTCTGGAGAGGCTATATTGCAAGCTCTAGTTTGGGCTTGCATGGCTTTGATACATCAATTTCAGGGTGTCAGCAGCTTGTCTGCAACAGTAGTCCTAGTCAAAAGGCCAGCACCACTTAGAGAGACAAATGCCCACAAAGTGAACACAAAGCTCCCCCCAAAATCTAATGAAGAGTCAACTCATCCTTCCCTTGTCAGAGGTCCATAACCTCTCTTGCCGCAGATACCTCTCTCCAAAGCTTACCTGTGTCACAAAGTATTCCTGGGCACAACATAAAGAAAGATAAATTTTCTGGAAAAGCAACACTCCTCTCCATGAGGGTCAAAGTAAGTTCTTGGGCAATACCCAAGCACCTTCAGCATATGAGTTCTATATAAAGGTGTAGGGATAGCTGTGGGTCACCCCCAAGGTACTGGGTAGTTGAGAAAGAAGAGATCTCCTGAGTGGCCATGTACTTGCTAGTATTTTTCCCCTTGGCCCTGACTCTGGTTTCATTGTCCCCTTTTTACAGGTAGATTATTAGTAAATGACAGAATCTTAATTTAAATTTTTGAGTGTTCGATCATATTTTGAGGAACTTTGGCAAGGAGTAAAGTCCTGAAATGGTAAATTTAAGTACAATACATAAAATACTGGTTCCACAATAAAGGACACCATTTTATTGCTGAGGACCTTGCGACTTCCTGTATGATGCTTCTAGAGATTCTGGCTCTGAATTAGTCCAATATACACAGACACTGAAGAACCAAACTCATGAGAATTTTGCTGGCAGCTAGATATAAACAAAGTAATCCAAACCAGATTGTGGAAGACAACAAGTAATACCATGTGCACTAACTCTAATCCTGAACCAACAGGGTGGACTCCACAAAGTTCCCACAGAGCCCTGTAGTGGAGAGACCACTACAGACACAGAAACTAGTTGTTTTATGCAATAGTGAAGAGCTAAGCCAAGCAGGCTATCTGTATCCTTTGTTAGTCCACCCACACCTAGTCTGCTGCAGCAGCCATCTTGTGATTACCACCTTGGGGCCTTTCTTGCATTACTGTTCTCTAACACTTTTCTGCTTGTCTTTTCAGGTTGCAAATGTTTATGTTCTTTGAGGAAAGGAGTCAACACTGAACACTCCTTTATAACTCCTATTATATTTAATACAGCGCCCTTTGAATGTTCATTACTGTTTCTCCAATCTATGAAGAGAGAGTTGAAACAGGCACACAATCAAACAATCCATATCTATACAGAAGGCTTACTGTGTGACTCAAAGTGAAGCCATTGAAATGCAGAAGACACAATCCCTGACTTCATGCTGTGTCACTGAATATCCGCCTGTGGTCTTACCTGATTCTAAGAAAGACATTTAAAAAATCATGTTTTAACTTTTGGAGCTGCTTAAAAAAATTAAAAAAGCAAACTCTTTCCTTCTAACCTAATGGATTTGACTAAAATAACTTTCTGAACAAAGGAATATATTCCATGCTTATAGAGTGAATAAAAATGTTCTCTGCTTGATTTATTCTTTACTCAATTTTCCCCTTTTATCCATATTCAGAATCATTAACTCTGCTACAGAGGGCAATGCTACAGGCCATTTGTCAAGACTGGAATGCTGGACATCTTAGAAACCTTTCCAAATTAATTAGCACTGGGTTTTTGGTGATTTTTGCAGTCCTAACTCAACTACCATTGTTAGAGCTGCTACTGTCTAAACAAGCCTGAGGTGTTAAGAAAGGTAGCTGTATTCTTAGAGTAAATAGCATCTTTTCAATGTTCAAAATTATTAAGCTGTTTAGTTCTGTCCTCACTTCCTGGAAAAGTCCCCTCAGCATCATTTTTTTTCCTCTTAAATACATTAATCAATCTTCTTGAGTAACCAGTGTCACTGACACCCCCATCTGAATATATAGATGCCATGACCATCCTTAACTTTTTTCACTCTAGTGTGCCCTTGAAAAAATCTGGGAAGGAGTGGCTTTAACACAGCATGGATGTGAAAAGCGGGTCATATTTCTTTGTTTTTTTTACAAGATACCATGAAAGGAATTTTCTGCAGTGAATATTCATACATTCTGTCTTTGCCACTGTAATGATTTAGACCTTTTAGCAAAGGAGAGAGACGGGTCAGGAATGGAAACAGACCAAACTGTGAGGAACGCTGTGATCAGGCTGGGAACTCCAGCTGGCCAAAGCCTCTGATGGTCACTGCCTCTGCCTCTCCAGGTCTGCAAGCCAACAAACATGGAGGCACTATCCTGGACCAGAGCCTGCCTTCAGTTCAGGGCCTACACCACCACTAGAATAACCCTTGTCTTCAAGAGAATAGTTGGATACAGTTGTCTTTGGTAACTCTTCGGCTAGAGGTTTCAAATGAAAATGAACATATAGTTCTACATTGTCTGTGATCCCTAATTTGCATAAAAATTTTCATGAAGAAATTGGCTAATACTTGAATAGAAGATTTTTATTGGCAAATGGACTAGAAATTGTGTGGGTTGGATATGGTTGAAGAGGTTGAACAGACTCAAGCAAAGAGGATATTAGGAGGCTGCTTTCATGTATTTTAAAGGCCACATGGAAAAATAATACATCAATAGATAAATACACAGAAGTTTTCAACACTGAAAAGTTTACAAACTGCATTCCTATATATAGACCCATTTAGTCCTCTGAAACACCCTGTGAGGTTCAAATGGTTATCACCTCATTTTACAGAAGAGGAAACTGAAATGTTGTCATTTAGCCAGTTACTCAGGCAACAACTGCTGAATATAAACTAAGATAAAGAGTCTAACACACAGACACAAATACATTCTAATTGAAGATCAACAACTTTCCAGGGCACCACATTGAGAAAAGAAATTGTATTAATTTTATCGTATGCCAGAAGACATGACAATTTGGGAAGGATGGAGAACAAGAGATTTCCAACAGAAAGAACAACGCAACAATGGGAACAATGGCCTGTGCAAAAATAAGCCCATTCCACCAAAAGGCACCCCCCATAAATAATCACAAAACTTGGGGGACAGATTGGAAAGTGTGTGTGTTAGTTATTGCTTTTGTATCAATCACCACAAACCTAGTGGCTTAAAACAACACAAATTTATTATCTTATTGGTCTGGAGGTCAGAAGTCTAAAATGGGTTTTCAATGGGCTAAAAATCAAGATGTTGGCAGGGTTGCAATTCTTCTAGAGACTAAAGGAGAGAAGCTGTTCCCTTGCCTTTCTAAGCTTCCAAAGGCTGACAACACTTCATGACTCTTGACTCCTCCTCCATCTTCAAAAACAAAGTGTCTCTAACCCTGCTGTCACCACATACATGTCTTTGACCAGCCAGGAAAGGTCTTCTCTGCTTTAGGATCCTTGTAATTACTTTGGGCCAATCCTTGTAATTACTTTGGGCCATCCTGGAAAATCAAGGGTAATCTCTTCATCTCAAGGCCCTTATCTTAATCACATCTGCTAAGTCCCTTTTGCCATGTAAGCCAAAATGTCCAGGTTTCAGGAATTGGGACATAGGATATCTTTGGATGATCTCAGCCAAAGGCAGACGCTTAACCCACTGAGCCACCCAGGTGCCCCAATCTCAGATTCTTGGTGAAATCTCTGACTTATGCTTCCAGTCCATTCAAATAACTCTTTTAATGGGGTTGATCATGCTCCCGCAAAACTCTTATTATGCTATGTATATTATTCAGCTCAGGCTGCCATGGCAAAGTACCACAGACTGGGTGTTTTAAACAACAGAAATTTATTTTTTAATACTTTTGGAGCCTAGAAGTCCAAGATCAAGGTGCAAAAAGGTCTGGTTTCTCCTTATCATGCAAATGGTTTCTCACTGTGCCACAGAGTCTTTCTTCTGTGTGCACATCCCTGCTGTCTTTGTCCAAATGCCTTTTTTTAAAAGATTTTATTCATTTGACAGAGATCACAAGTAGGCAGGGGGGCAGGCAGAGAGAGGAGGAGGAAGCAGGCTCCCTGAGCAGAAAGCCCGATGTGGGGCTTGATCCCAGGACCCTGAGATCATGACCTGAGCTGAAGGCAGAAGCTTTAACCCACTGAGCCACCCAGGCACCCCCCAAATGCTTTTGTTTTATAAGGACACCAGTCATATTGGTTTACAGTCCACCATAATGGCCTCATTATAACTCCATAATCTCTTTAAAGATCTTATCTCCAAATACAGTCACGGTTTGAGGAGTAGGATTCAATGCATGAATTCTGGGGAACATAATTCAGTCCATCACACTAAGATTTTAAGGTTTAAAGCACATGGGCTTTTCACTCAAAGGCATATGCTTCAAGATCTGACCTGAGTAAACACAAGGTAGATAAGCTACAAAATGCTAGAGCAAATCATGCTTTCTGCTCCTCCTGGATCATCTCTGTCTCTGCAGAAACAAGGATTCTCCCCTGAGGAGAATCCCTACTCCAAACACCCCTATAGACTCAGAGGTCCCTGTAATCTGCCACACCAGTTCTTTCTCCTTCCCTCCTATCCTGTCTCCTACGCTCACTTGGGGACATGGAGATGTTGAAGGAGAAGGGAGGGAAAATGCCTTCCACTCCTTCTGCTCTCTGGGTGGAAGATAGTCACCTCTTCCCTAATAAACTCCACACATTTACCTATTCATTCTTTGTCCTATTTCAAGGTCCTTGTTGAGTCCTACCTTTCTCTTTCCTTTGTTCCATGTATGGAGTTGAGGCTGAAATTAGTGAAATACAATGTTGTGATAACATTTTCCATAGAGTGCTCTTGGGAAAAGGAATTCCTTTTATATTTCCAGTCTCATGGGATTACACAGCATCAGCTTTAACTCCCTCTAAAAGTGGTAAACGTTTATATAATTTGGATTTCAGTGAGTGAATCTATTTGTTTAATGTGGCAAACTCTTTACACTAATTTCAAATCCCAACAGCCAATATAGTATCTATGATATTTACTTAAATAGAACTCTCTACACTCTCTTTAAATGTTATTTTGTTCTTTAAGAACGTTGGAAACTATTGTTAGAGGCAGAAGTTCATTTTATT
>ML095870.1:3869-23592 GCA_003697995.1 Taxidea taxus jeffersonii
ATGGAAAGAACCTAGATGTCCATCAACAGATGAATGGATAAAGAAGATGTGGTATATATATACGATGGAATACTATGCAGCCATCAAAAGAAATGAAATCTTACCATTTGCGACGACATGGATGGAACTAGAGCGTATTATGCTTAGCGAAATAAGTCAACTGGAGAAAGACAACTACCACATGATCTCCCTGATATGAGGAAGTGGAGATGCAACGGGGGTGGGAGTTAAGGTGGTAGGAAAAGTAAAAATGAAAGAAGATGGGATCGGGAGGGAGAAAAACCAAAAGAGACTCTTAATGTCATAAAACAAACTGAGGGGGGTGGGGGGAAGAGGGGTTGGGTGAGGGTGGTGGGGTTACATCATATGTTTAAATAAAGCTTAAATAAAGTAAAAAAAAAAAAAAGAAAAGAGTTAGCTATATTTATATTTATATATGCTGTATAAAATTGGTTCTATAAAATGCATATGTTTTAGTTATGACCACTTATATATGTAAAATAATTATCAGCCTGTGTTAGAGCTACATATACGTTTCCATAAAGTTTTCCGTTCACGCTTAATCTATGTAATCCCTTGTGCTTCCAAAACCAGCTCTCTCTTCCCCAGCTCTTCCCAGCTCTTACTCCGGCCTGTCAGTTTTTCTGTCCGGCAGCTCCAGCTGCTCTTGCCCCCTTATAACATTTTGTTCGGGCAGCAGGGTTTGTAACCAAATGCTCACATGCTTTTATTTCTTGTTTCAACAGGTGGGGAGCACCCAATCCTGGGATTCCAGCAGGGCTTTTTACTGGCTGATAAGCCCCATTATAACCTGTGGGTCTTCTTCCACACTGGGCACCCAGCTGCCTTTTTCTATTTTTGAAAGGGCCACAGAAAATCTCCTGTCAAGAGTTTAAAACTTTCCACAGCCTGTAAATAGGGTAGTTCCCCCCATGCAAAATATAACCTGGGTTGGTTACATGGAACCTTATTCTGACTTACATTCTTCAGCACTTTTTTTTTAATTGCAGCTGTCTTGCTCTGCAATGTTCCACTGCATATTTCATTTGTATTACTGTCCCATAAAACAGCATCGAAACAGAGATGCTCTAAAAAGAGACAGTCTCCTCTTTAAGAGTGTTTTGAGAAAAAGGGGTTGCCTCTGTACAGTAAAGGGATTACCATGCCTTTTAGCTAAGCCATTTAAAAGAAATGCCAACAGGTAAAATACTAAAATCTTTTTAGTATTAGGCACTCAACATTAAATGAGACTAGTCTTTGAAAGTGCATGGAGGTAAAAATAGGAAAATAGAATTTTTAAAGCTTAAAAATTTTCAAAATCACCTGTTTCAGAAGTACTCTTGTTCTTAACAAGCATAAAACTTAATTTGGGGAAAACAGGAAAGACTTGGGACTTAGATTTAGACATATTGGTTGTCTCATTCATAAATCTTATTGAGGGATCCTAAGAAGATGAAAGCAAATCATAGTAACATAATGTTCAAAAGTGAGCCTCACTTAATCCAGACCCACTCCTCAACAGCAGATTCTATTATTTTTATGTACTATTACATACTTGTATGTAAAGATGAGAGAATATGTCTAGAATTATTTTGATTTTTATTTACATAAAAGTTAGGCTGCATGGTGAGTGCTGTGAAGTGTGTAAACCTGGTGATTCACAGGCCTGTACCCCTGGGGCTAATAATACATTGTATGTTAATAAAAAAAAAAGGTAGACTGCAGACATCACTTAAGCAGGTAGCATTTTTACAGTCAACAACACTTTAATTTAAAAATGTGTTTTGGGATGTCTCACAATGACTACAATAAATTAATCTATGATTTAAAGCCTGTATATTAAAAAAAAATCAGCCCCAGATTTGTTCTAAATCCTACTTTGCTTTTGACCTTATCAGAAATAGAAAAAGGAAGAAACTAACTAACCCCACTGCTTGGCTCTATTCCCGCAGCGTTTCAGTGCTCATTGTAAGGGAGGGATTAACCATCAAAAGTGAGGTGTGGATTTGATTCTTTAATTTTTACCTAGTTCTCCTAGTCTAATTCATTGGTAGAATGAATTTATCTGTCTATCCATCCCATGAGCTTTTCACTAACTGTTAGAACTAAAGGCACAGCATTCTGTTAAACAGGTTTTATTTATATTATTTTTTATTTTTTTAACTTCACAGTGTTAAATTAGATTCAGGTGTACAATATACTTATTGAACAGTATATAGTTGGTGTCCAATATAGTTATTCAATGCTCATGTCAAAGTAAGTGAGCTCTTAACACTCAACACTCATCACCCCCCTCCCTGCCACTTCCCTCTGGTAACCACCAGTTTCTTCTCTATAGACAAGAGTGTGGTTTTTATGTTTTGTTTTGTTTTTAATTTTAAAGAGAAAGAGAGAGAGGGAGAGAGTACATACAAGCAGAGGGAGGGGCAGAGGGAGAATCCCAAGCAGACTCCCCAGTGAGCGTGGAAACCAATGCTGGCTCTATCCCAGGACCCTGACATCATGACCCCAGCTGAAGTCACAGTTGGGATGCTTAACCAACTGAGCCACCTAGGCACCCCAGTATGAGTTTTTAAAACAAGTTTGTTCATTTGTGATCATGAAGAAGGGGCGTGCCCTTTGTAAAGGACATGTTTATCTTTTTCATGTTAACTTGACACAATACAGGATGTACTCCCTAAATTCTAGCTACCTTTACCAGCCAATATGAATGAATAACTCAAAAACAGGGTGGGAGAAAGTGTAGATCCTACTGAGGATTTAACTGTCTGTCCTATAGTCCCAGTACATCTTCAAGCCATGTCCTATATCTCAAGAGAAATATACATACCCTAAAATCAGAATCCCTACTAACATTATTAGATCCATCCAGGTTAAATTCCTTGCTCTAGAATCACAGGACAAGTCAGTGTGAATAGAGTATGTGGAATCAGATCTAGGTTGGATCAACAATGCCCTGCTGCTCAATATGAAAGACTCAAGCCCATAAAACCCTGAGATATTCTTTTTTTTTTAAGATTTTATTTATTTATTTGACAGACAGAGATCACAAGTAGGCAGAGAGGCAGTCAGAGATAGAAGGGGAAGCAGGCTTCCCGCCCAGCAGAGAGCCCGATGCGGGGCTCGATCCCAGGACCCTGGGATCATGACCTTAGCTGAAGTCAGAGGCTTTAACCCACTGAGCCACCTAGGCACCCCAAACCCTGAGATATTCTATCACAAAGATTTCATTCTCAACAACTGGTTTGTGTAAAGTCAATATTAGTTGTATTTATAGATTATATCGAGTGGGTTTTTGGTGTGTTTTTTTTTTTTTTTTGAGAGAGAGAGAGAGAGAGAAAGAACAGATGGTCACAGGAATGGGAGGGAGAGGCAGAGAGAAAGGGAATCTTTTCCAAATTTTTTGTGGGGAGAGAGAATCTTAAGCAGGCTCCACACTCAGAACAGAGCCCAAGTGAGGCTTGATCTCAGAACCCTGAGATCATAACCTGAGCCAAAATCAAGAATCCAGGGCGCCTGGGTGGCTCAGTGGGTTAAGTCTCTGCCTTCGGCTCGGGTCATGATCTCAGGGTCCTGGGATCGAGTCCCATATCGGGCTTTCTGCTCAGTGGGGAGCCTGCTTCCTCCTCCTCTCTCTGCCTGCCTCTCTGCCTACTTATGATCTCTCTCTGTCAAATAAATAAAATATTTTTTTAAAAAATCAAGAATCCGATGCTTAACCAACTGAGCCACTCAGTCACCCCTGGTGTGGAGTTTTAAGATAATTTTTAATGTTAGAAAATAAATTCCCAGACCATCTAAATATAAGTTTTTGCTTTCTTAGGGTTGTTTGCTGCTAAATTCATTGAAAATCTCTCTAATCTCTTAAGAGTGGTGTCTTGACTTTCCCAGATAAGGGTAAGCCTTTTACCTAGGAATAAAGCAGAACCAATCTGTTTTAATATTTATTTAGGAGGTTGTAAGTAAAGTAAGTGGAGTAAAGGTCTCTATTTTAGTTTTACTAGACCTCATTTTGTTGGAATTTCTTTTCTTTCAAGCTATGGCATTTTGCAATGGTCAGGTAACTTTTTACACTGAAGAAGAATGAGATTCTGAGTCACAAATGAGCTCAAATCCCAAGTTCCTCTTTTTCAGTGAGGTAGACCAACACTATTTGCTATCTATGTCATATTATCTATGACTATGAATGATTGGATCCTCAAAGAACTTTCAGGTACATTCCACGTTACATATTCCTGGCAGGAATAGGACTTCCTCATGTGCCTTCTCACAGACTCAAAATCTCAGGGCAATTCTGCTGAACTGAGTCATGGTCTCAGGACAGACTGAACGGTATCAAGAATGAGAAATGTATGTTGTTAAGCATACAGTTATGCCTACAGGCTTGTCCAGTAAAATATAGACTCTGCTGAGATGGTCTGGTGTGTTCTTACCACCGGCAAATTTTTGCTATGTTTTTCATTTAGGGCTATAAGGCTGATTAAACCAGTGGGCTAAAGCCCACTGCAAATCCTGTAATAATATCATACCTAATTCTAACCTGACATTTAGTCTGCACTGGTTTGGTTGTTTAAATATTAAAATAGTTCTACACTAAATGACATATCTGATAAAGGGTTAGTATCCAAAGTATACAAAGAACTTATAAAACTCAACACTCAAAAAACAAACAACCCAATTAAGAAATGGGCAGAAGACATAAATAGACTTATTTCCAAAGAAGACATCCAGATGGCCAACAGACACATGAAAAGATGCTCAACATCACTCATCCTTAAGGAAATACAAATCGAAAGTATGATGAGATACCAGCCCCCACCTGTCAGAATGGTTAAAATCAACCACACAAGAAATAGCAGGTGTTGGCGAGGATGTGGAGAAAGGGGAACCCTCCTGCACTGTTGGTGGGAATGCAAACTGGAGTAGCCACTGTGGAAAACAGTGTGGAGCTTCCTCAAAAAGTTGAAATAGGACTACCCTACGATCCAGTAATTGCACTACTAGGTGTTTACCCTAAGAACACAAAAATTACTAATGCAAAGGGACACCTGCACCCTGAAGTTTATAGAAGCAGCACCTACAATGGCCAGAGTATGGAAAGAGCCCACGTGTCCATCAAATGATGAACGGATACAGAAGACACGGTATCGATACACAATGAAATACTACTCAGCCGTAAAAAAAGAATGAAATCTTGCCATTTGCGGCATGGACGGAGCTAGAGAGTACTATACTGGGTGAAATAAAGTCAGAGAAAGACAAATACCATATGATTTCACGCATATGTGGGATTGAAGAAACGAAACAAGTGATCATAGGGGAAAACAGAGAGAGACGCGGGCCAAGAAATAGGCTCTTAACTATGGAGGACAAACTCATGGTTACCAGGGGAAGAGGTGAATGGGGGGGATGGGTGAACCAGCTGATGGGGATTAAGGAGGACACCAGTGATGAGCACGGGCTGTTGTACACAAGCCTTTGCTCGATAAGCTATGAAACTAACATTGCACTTATGTGTTAGTACGTTAACTAACTGGAATTTAAATAAATGTAAATAAAAACTTAAAAAAAATAGTTCTGCACCCGTTGCTAAATAGCTGCTGTCCCTCAGCAAACTCACTCCCAAGATCTAACAACTAAGGCATTTATTCTGGCCAGAAAGGGAGGTTTCTAACCCTGGTCCATTCTTTTGTTTTTTTTTTTTTCTTTTGCAGGCTCCCTGCTGAGCAGAGAGCCCAACTCAGGGCTCAATCCCAGGACCCTGGGACCGTGACCTGAGCTGAAGGCAGAGGCTTTAACCCACTGAGCCACCCAGGCGCCCCAACTGTGGTCCATTCTGACTGGCTTTGGATGTTACTGGCTGTTGTAAAGTGTAGTGTCTCTCCTGCCTGAAATGAATGTGAAAATAAAGGTGAATGACATAGCCAGTGTGTGCCCGTGTGTGTGTGTAAAGAGAGAGACACAGAGACATGTAGGCTGGATTAACAAAGCTCTGCTACTCAAATATGAAAGTTTCTTTTCTATCACAAGGTTTTCATTCTCAGCAACTGGTTGATGTAAAAACAACGTTAATTTATTCATAGATTATTTGGAATGAGAATTTTAAGATTTTTTTTAAAGTTAAACTTTTTAATGTTTTTAAAGTGTACATTTGTGGTATATGATAAAATATATCACGATATATTTATATTTTATATTTATATTTATGTTATATATAAAAAATATAAAATATATGATATATTTATGTTTTATATATATCTTTTACTCTTCCATTTGGCTGTTCTTCTTCCTATTCCCTACATGTATTTGAAAACTCTCATTTATTTATTATTATTATTATTATTTTTTGTTTTGTTTTGTTTTTTTATTATTATTATTTTTAAAGATTTCATTTATTTATTTGACAGAGAGAGAGCACGAGCAGGGGGTATAACAGAAGGAGAGGGAGAAGCAGGCTCTCTGCTGAGCAGGGAGCTCAGTGCAGGGCTTGCTCCCAGGATCCTGGGATCATGACCTGAGCTGAAAGCAGACGCTTCACCACTGAGCTACCCAGGTGCCCCTGATTCTCTTTTATTTTTTTATTTTTTATTTTTTAAAGATTATTTATTTATTTATTTGGTAGACAGAACACAAGTAGGCAGAGCAACAGGCAGAGGAGGGGGAGAAACAGGCTCACCGCTGAGCAGAAAGCCCGATGTGGGGCTTGATCCCACTGGGATCATGACCTGAGCCCAAGGCAGCCGCTTAACCAACTGAGCCACTCAGGGCCCTATTTTTATGTTTAAAATACAATATTTAATATTTTGTCTATATAAAAGCTAAGAAGGCTAATAATACATTTACACCTAGCCTGAGAAATAAAACATTACCATACTGTTTAAGTGTCTCGTGTTCACCCATTCCACATATTAATTCTCCTTCTGCTACCTCAGACTTAATTATATCCCTGAATTTACTTTTTTATTCTTGGGCATTTAAAAATATTTTGCTATATTTGTATGGATTCCTAAATAGCATTTACCAATACTCGCATGTGTTTTTAAGCTTTCTGGAAGAGATGTCATACTGTGTGTCTCCTTTTGTAATTTGCTTTTAATTTTTATTTTTTTAAGATTTGTTTTTAATTTATTAATTTGAGAGAGCGAGAGAGAGAGTGAGTGAGAGAGAGAAGGGGATAGTAGGGGGAGAGGCAGAAGCAGACTTCCTGCTGCGATGGGAGCCCGAATCAGGGATCATGACCTGAGCCAAAGGCAGGTGCTTAAGCGACTGAGGTACTCAGGTGGCCCTGTAATTTGCCTTTTAAAAACTCTATTTGTGAGATTTATTCTTTAACTTATTTTCATTGTATTTGGTGTTTCAGTGTTTAATTTTCCTCTGCTTGCTTACCCATTCTCTTATTGACAGGCATATCATTTTTAATTTTTTCTATTATAAACAATGCTTCCGTAAAAATTCTTCTATTTGGGGACGCCTGGGTGGCTCAGCTGGTTGGGCGGCTGCCTTCGGCTCAGGTCATGATCCCAGCGTCCTGGGATCGAGTCCCACATCGGGCTCCTTGCTTGGCAGGAAGCCTGCTTCTCCCCTGCCTTTGCCTGCCTCTCTGTCTGCCTGTGCTCGCTCTCTCTCTCTCTCTCACTAATAAATAAATAAAATCTTTAAAAAAAAAATTCTTCTATTTGTCTCCTTGTGCACCTCGGTTTATTTATGTTAGTTAGCTACTTAATACAAATCTGAGATGGGATAAGGAGCTGGGGTCAGAATATAAATCAGTATACCAACTCTTTCATCAACAAAATCTTACTTCAAAAAAAGTGTCAGCTCACGGGAAGAGTGCTTAGTGACAGTTTTGGTTTAAATACTTGGACAAGCTCTTCATTTTATTGTGGTCCAGTAACAATGAGTTTGAGAATGTGAACCACTTTCGGTGAAATTGTTGGGTCATAGGCACATCTTCAACTTCACTGCAAACTGTTTTCCCAAATCATTATACCAATTTACACAGCTCCCAGAAGTGCATAAAAATTCCCATTGCTTTATGTCATTGCCAACATGTGGTATTATCAGACCTTTTAATTTTTGCCAATCTGGTGGGAGATGGTTTCTCATGGTGGTTATATTTTGTCTCTTCCTGATTGCTAGTGATTAGAACATCTCACCATTTAAATTTCTTTAAAATTATTTTTATTGGGATATAATTGATATAAACATTGTATTCGTTTTAGGGGTACAGCTTAAAGATTTGATATATGTGTATATTTTTGTCTTTCTCTGTCTGATTTGCTTCACTTAGCACAAGGTCCCCAAGTTTTATCCATGTTGTGGCAAATGGGTTGCCATTTTTAAAAATTGGTTTTTAGGGTTTTTCTTTTTTAAAAGATTTAATTTTTAAGAAATCTCTATCCCGACATGGGCCTTGAACTTACAACCCTGAGATCAAGAGTCACTTGCTCCACTGACTGAATCAGCCAGGTGTCCCAGTTTGTTTTTTTTTTAATTACTGAACTTTTCTGAACTGTTGCTACTGATCTTCAATTATTTTGTGCATTTGCTAAGTTTTTTATTCAATGTTCCAAAGGTGGACCATGTCGCCTTACTGCCTTTTATTTATTATTATTATTGTTATTATTATTTTTTTGGTGGTGGTATTTTTATATTTATTTATTTATTTTGATTTTATTTCAAACCCAGTATAATTAACATAGTGTTGTATTAGTTTCAGGTGTACGATATAGTGATGCAATAATTCTATACATTGGGGCACCTGGGTGGCTCAGTGGGTTAAAGCCTCTGCCTTCGGCTCAGGTCATGATCTCGGGATCCTGGGATGGAGTCCCGCATCGGGCTCTCTGCTCTGCGGAGAGCCTGCTTCCTCCTCTCTCTCTGCCTGCCTCCCTACCTACTTGTGATCTCTCTCTGTGTCAAATAAATAAATAAAATCTTTAAAGAAAATAATTCTATACATTATCAGTGCTCATCATGATAAACGTACTCTTAATTCCCTTCACCTATTTTACCCATTCCCTTTACCCACCGCTTCTCTGGTAACCATCTATCTGCTCTCTATAGCTGAGGGCTTGTTTTTTTTCGGTTTGTCTCTCTTTTTTTCTCTTTGTTCATTTGTTTTGTTTCTTAAATTCCACAATAAGTGAAATCACATGGTATTTGTCTTTCTCTGACTTATTTCACTTAGCACTAAACTCTCTAGATCCATCCATGTTGTTGCAAATGACAAGATTTCATTCTTTTTTATGGCTGAATAATACTGCACTGTATGTAAACCACATCTTCTTATCCATGTATCAGTGGATAAGAAGTGGATAAGAAGATCACACTTGGGCTGCTTCCACATTTTGGCTCCTGTATGTAATTCTGCAATAAACGTGGGGGTGTATATGTCTTTTCAAATTAGTTTTTTTGTATTCTTTGAGTAAATACCCAGAAGTAGAATTACTACATCACATGATCATTCTATTTTTCATTCGTTACTCTTTTCCACAGTGGCTATACCAGTTTCCTTAGGGCTTTTAAAATCTCCTCCTCCTTCTCTCCCTTTCCCCATTTCTGATCCTTCCTGTCTTGCCTGCGGAATGTTGTTATTGATGCTCCTGTGACTGCCCCTCCTCCAGCTGGCCACTCCCAGTGTCCCTTCATCTTCTGCCCCCAGGCGAATACTCTTCTTTCTCTGGGTTCCACTCACTCTGGCAGGCCACACTTCTGGGAGGATTCCTTCAATTTTAACTTCTTTTTTTTTTTTAAGGAAAATACCTAATCTTTATTTTTAAATTCTTTTTCTTTTAAGATTTTATTTATTTATTTGACACAGAGAGAGAGATCACAAGTAGGCAGTGAGAGAGTGGGAAACAGGCTCCCCGGCGAGCAGAGAGCCTGATGTGGGGCTCGATCCCAGGACCCTGAGACCAGGACCTGAGCCCAAGGCAGAGGCCCAACCCTCTGAGCCACCCAGGGGCCCCTTAAATTCTTATTTTTAAATGACTAGTATTTTCACATGGTTCAAAATTCTTAAAGTATTAAAGAGTACAACTGATAAATCTCTCTCTTACTTGCGGTCTTCAGTTTCCTTCCACACAGACAGCCAATGTTAGCAATGTCTTCTCCATTTATGTAGAGATAACTTATACATGCACAAGCAAATAGTGTAGATCTCTCCACCTTTTCTTAACTCAAACAGTAGGGCACTATTTACATGGGTTTTGACTTTAGGTTCAGTTATGTGACTCCTCTTTTGGAGCAGGAATACTTAACTTGGTGGGTACCATTCTCTACTTGGCTGCTGAGGTTCATACCTTTTTCAGGCTGAATCCAGCCTCTGGTTCCTCTGGCTTCCAGATTCTGGTGCACACATCAAGCTTTGCATGTCTCCTCAAAGCCCTTCTCATCAGTTTGAGGTAAAGAAGCAGCTACCTCTGCACCCATCTGCCTATTCTCCCCAAAAATCCTCCCTTCAAATCGAGTGAGTCTACAATCTCTTAAGCCTTTCATATCACTGACCAGACTGAAGGGTCTTCAGAGAGGGGCCAAGAATTGCATAACTGGTGTCATAATACTTCTTTGCAAATTTGCCACTTGGACGTCTGTCTCATAATTTACTTGCTGCTGTCAGTTTGTCTTAGGACCTCACTCAAAAATTGCAATTTAGGGGTGCCTGGGTGGCTCAGTGGTTACGCATCTGCATTCAGCTCAGGTCATGATCCCGGAGTCCTGGGATGGAGCCCCACATCTGGCTCCATGCTCTGTGAGCCTCCTTCTCCCTCTCCCTCTGTCTGCTGCTCCCCCTGCTGCACTCTCTGTGTCAAATAAATAAATAAAATCTTTTTAAAAATTGCAATTTAATATTCATTACAGTCAAATATGGTTAAATGCTTCAAGAGCTAATGTGTAGGGTATAAACAATTAAGTAATGGCACACCAAAAAGGAGAAAGATGGCTGCGTTTGAGGTATTTGGGAGGCAAAGGAGAGGCAGGGATCAGC
The DNA here is from genome assembly GCA_003697995.1 of Taxidea taxus jeffersonii. Taxonomy (NCBI): domain Eukaryota; kingdom Metazoa; phylum Chordata; class Mammalia; order Carnivora; family Mustelidae; genus Taxidea; species Taxidea taxus. The sequence goes on from ML095870.1 coordinate 14,860, forward strand.
ACAAGAGATGAGAGGTGGAAATTGTGCATAGGCTGATATGAGGATAACATTGCTCTCCACACAGTGACAGGAACTTTTGGTGTTTTCTCTGTTACCCAGGAATCAGCATGGGGGTGGAAAAGTATAAATAGGCTTTAGAGTAAGTGAGACCTCAAATCTCATAGTTGCCCTTTACTAATGGTATAATATAGGGCAAGTTGCTTAGCTTTTCTCAACCCACTTCCTCTTCTAAAAAAAGTTTTATAATACTTAATAGGGTGGTTGTATAAATTCAGCGAAATAACATATGAAAATCATCTATCCCACTGCTTTACACGGAATGGATGGGGAAAACAATAAATAACTCTTTCCTTATGGCCACCACCTGTATCTTTGGGATACCCACATTTCCTGTTCTTCCCTCCAGCACAGCTACCTAGAGTCACAACACACATTTTACATATGTGCAGGATTTTTTTTTTACATCCACTTACGTCCTACTCAGGCACAGCTAAAGGCCCTACAAAGAGTGAGCTGTTCCTGCCTCCTGCTTCTGCTGATGAGATCTACTCAACAAGCAGTTAGTTATCCAGCACCTAAGATGTCCTAGTTACTGACCTAGGCCCTACTGGAGTACCGAGAGACAAAAGGGTCTTCAAGATACTTAAAGGTGAGAAACCGTCTCTGGATAAACAGCTATCCGAGGAGTTCAGACGGTGGAGGAAAGTGATGGGCAGAGAGCTTGTGTGAAGTGAGCACCTAGCGGAGGGTGGCATTATTTGCAGAAGGCAGGTCACTGAAGCTAAGTCCCGACACACGATAGAATTCACCATGCGGAGACTGGGGCAAGGGGATAAAGATATTAGATCTGTTGATCACAGAGAGTCTCCCGAAGCACCGTTCTGTCGATGCGTATACCTAACGGGAGGAACCTCCGCTTTACTTGCTCTTGAATCTTTAGCCATTAGGTACTGCATGCTGAACAGAACTGTAACTCTCGCGAATAAAACCGCCACAGTTGACAGCAGTGGGTAACTGCAGCAGCCGCAGAGCTGCAATTACTCTGAAACTGACTGGGGTAAAGAAGATTTACTTGGACGACAACTGGTGAAACATCGTAAACTCTGAGGAGCAGCAATTTCGACTTCTGAGTTCACCCAGGTCAAACCCCCACCTTGTTTGGTTCTTGTTTTTGTTTTTTGGCCGGGTACGAATTACAAAGCCAGAAGGCCCAATTAGCGTCGGAAGAAGGAGAGCAGGCAGCGAGGTGGGGGAGGTCTCCGCTGCGGATCTACTCTGGCTCCTCCCGAGTCCTGCAAGGCACACATTCGCCACACTAAACATGGCGCTTTCGAGTGACCTTTCCTCGTTTTAGTTCCCTCTCAGCCTTTTAGCCACACTCAACATGGCCCTAACCGAAGGTTGTATTCCTGTGGAACCGTCTGGGGACAGTTCTCGCGAGGTTTGCCCGGGCCCCGACTGCTCCCGCCCTGCCTCGCGCGGCCGCCACTGCCACTGCCGCCGGCGCCGCTCCTCCTCCGTGTCAGTTGTTGGGCTGTAATGGCGACTGGGCCGCCGCTGCCGAAGTGACTCCCGGGCGGGGGAGCGGGGCCGGACCTGCGCCAGAGGGAACTGCAGAGAACCGCAGCTCAGGGGGAGGCTTGCTGTGGGGGAGGGGAGGCAGCCTTTCCGCCTCTCCTTCCTTCTCTGCAGCCCGGCGGATCCCGGGAGCCGGTGCGAGGCGGGCACCCGGTGCGTCCCCGGAGCGGGGAGGCCAGGCCCGGCAGCCCTGGGGCCGGTCGGGGCGGCATCACTGCACCCTCCGCCAGGCCCCGCGGGATGCACCGTGGGAGCCGAAGGCGGAGGCGACACTCTCAGGTGAGCCACGGGAGGACATGGCTGGGACCGCGGACGCTCGCTTAGCCTCTGCTGCCTCTGTCCGCGGTCCCGGGTCCCCGGTGGCGGCGAGAGAGGCGGGGTGGGGCGCCGGGAGCCCTGGCCCTGCCTGGCGTCCCCCTCGGGGAACCTCCCTAGGTCCCGAGCCTTTGCGGGGAGGGCCATCCTGAGACCTGGATTTCAGGTCCCACCGGTGTCTGCCGAAGACGGATTTCCTTCCTTAACCTGCCAGGGCTCTCCCCGCTCCCCGCCCCTCCTCTCGTCTGCGAAAGACTAAGGTACCTCTCGCCTTTGGTCTCCGGAGAAGTGCTCCTTCTTCACTTGCGGATCAGGCATATTTTAGGAAATTCCGGGCAACTGGCTCCAGTGGCAAGGATGACTGGTTTCTGTTCCTTTTTGGTGAGGATAAACATTCTCAAGTATAGGGCAAACTTTGGTCTGCTCCAGTCAAGCAGCTGCTCAATGTAGTCTACCGATTTATTCACAAGTGATTTAGTGGGGGATTTAAAAAGCTTTACGCTTTGAAAGTTGTCAGTATTTTCCTCGCCTTCTTTTTAAAATGTATTTACCAACATGGTAAATAATATTTAGCTAACGTCACAAATACGGATTTGTAGTTCTCAGATAGGAAGTTGCATACAGGTATACGATTTTAATGTAGTTTTAGTGTAGCAGCAAATCTTCCATGAAGGAAAAGATCTTCATAAAGGACAGGTTGTCAGGAGTAGTAGTCAGTATCCATGCACTCCACCTGATTGTTTGGATTGTTTTGTTTTGATGGTGATCCTTGTTTTGAATTTGGAAAAGTCGTTGATGGTTATGTTGCCATGTTAACGACGATGCCTCCTCCTGTCTTGTATTTAAAGGTTTTAAAGGAAAGGCTATCTTAGGCCAACCCAGCAACAGCTTGAAACGATTTGTAAAAGCAATGGTAAAATCCTGAAAGCTGCTCTCCACTTTAAACATTTCTTAGTTTAAAATACTGTTTTTAGGGGCGCCTGGGTGGCTCAGTGGGTTAAAGCCTCTGCCTTCCGCTCAGGTCATGATCCCAGGGTCCTGGGATCGAGCCCCACATCAGGCTCCTGAGCAGAGAGCCTGCTTCCCTCTCTCTCTCTGCCTGCCTCTCTGCCTACTTGTGATCTCTGCCTGTTAAGTAAATAAAATCTTAAAAAAAAAAAAATACTGTTTTTAAACAAGGCAGTGTGCTGCTAATAACACGAGATTGTGACTTTGGGGGATTGGTTGTTAGACGGATGGTAGAAGTTGCTTCAAACCCATGGGTGTATAATATGAATTAGTTTTGGTGTGCAAACTTGACGAACTCCATTCAGTGTAATAAAGTAGATGTGAAGCATTGAAGCCTCATTGCATTGAATTTAAGATGCTTTGATCAGAAGATAAACATCAAGCTAAAATACCTTGTATGTGTGGATAAATACATGTATCTCATTTTTTCATAGTAGCAGGACTTGTGTTTGTAATGATAGTGAGATCTAATAACTAAACAGTTTCATACATATGGGGATAATTTCTCTGATTCTCTGAGATAGATTATTATGTAAGAGTGTTACTACTTAAACAACCAACCTGTAGAATAATGAATTTATGAATTTGTGAATTTTTTTTTAAAAGATTTTATTTATTTATTTGACAGACAGAGATTACACAAGTAGGCAGAGAGTCAGGCAGAGAGGGGAGGGGAGAAGCAGGCTCCCTGCTAAGCAGAGAGCCCGATGCGGGACTCAATCCGAGGACCCTGGGATCATGACCTGAGCCGAAGGCAGCGGCTTAACCCACTGAGCCACCCAGGTGCCCGAATTTGTGAATTTTTTTTAATGCTTTTGATTGCCAGTCTTTTGCCCATTTTATAACACTTCTGTCATATCATGGGCAGAAGAAAGGAGATGGAATCCTTGCCTAACCAATTTTATTTGTTAGATTGCTGTGTTATAGTGGCAGCAAAAAAGAAGCAGCAGTTTAAAATAATTGACATCATTTTTTGGTGTATCACCACGTATGTTATTTTATTTAGTCTTTATAGCAGTGCGAGGTAGGTTTGGCAAATATTTTTGTTTTGCAGTTGTGGAAATTGACACGCAAGGAAGTTCATTTATATGAATGATGCTCTTATGTTTATTTTTATTTGGGTATAATTGACACATTAGTTTTAGGTGTACAGTGTAATGGTTCTGTGTGTATGTATTGTGAAATGATCACAATTCTAGGTAACATTATAGAATTAGTTTTATTTTTAAATTGAATATTAATATAGATACTTCTGGACCTTGGGATTTTTAAAATCTAAAAAAAAAATTCTGTTTTTGCTCCTTTTGACATGCCACTAACTCCTTTATGCTGATGATTGTTGTTCTTTAAAAACAATACTTTCAATAATTTTAATTATGAGCAAGTCATGAATTATTATAGCTTTACAGATGGCTTTACAGCTGTATGTACTTTTTGCTTGAACGGTGTTCTTAAGAAATTGTAGTTGATCTGTCATCTGTCATTTTGTTTGGATACTCAGTTCTGTCATCTTTGGTAATTCAAATAATTTATACTCTTGGTTATGAAAAACCAATATTTGGTCCACATGGTAGCATAACTGAAGAGTAGTAGCATCTTGGTGATTTTATTGTAGAACTGATGATTTAAAAAGTTAATTTGTCATCTACACTTGTGATTGCTCTTTTTGCAGCATGGAACAAGTTGTGAAATAATTTTCTTTATTGACATTTTCTTTCCATCTCAAACAGTTTCTGGTGTCACAGATAGTCCGAAAACACAATCAAAAGATTGAGTAGTGTTTTTTTCTCTGCCCTAATAGCTTTTTGTTTATTATTATCACAGGTATAACTTTACTAGTGATTATTTTGGTCGGTTATTTGCCTTCCTCATTTAGTCTATAAGTTCCATGATGGCAGAGATCCTCTGTTAACTATTGTGTGCCCAGTGGCTTGCATATAGCAAAGTTATCAGTAAGTATTAGTTGAATAAATTGATTAAAGAGTGGGCTTGGCATAGTGTTTAGAAAACAAAATGAAACACTGGTTCATGTTCCTAGGCACACATCAACTCTTATTAAGCATATACTCCGGAGATATGTTCCAGTTTGCTAGGTAGCAGGGAATGAAAGCCTGCGATTAAAAAGCCACAGGTGGATCCTGAAAACTTTTATTGGATATTTTAATGATTTGCCTAGGTGTTCTGGCAATAGTTACTATAATTTAAAGAAAATAGAAGGTTTAAGACCCTGACCTAATTAGTACTATAATTATACGCTCTTAATAACTTTAAGTCACTTCTTAATTACAGCATCGGGAGTTTTAAGTCTTAAAGGCCAGCTAGTCCAATTTCCATGTTTTACACATAAGTGAGCAGTATCGTATAGGGAAATATCTCATCCAGAGTGGTTTCGTAACTGGATGAAGAATTCACCATATAGCTGCTAAGCCTTCACTTGTTTAATGTCAGGTGATTAAAATGATCAAATCAGACCATGATTCTGACCAACTGGACAATCTATTCACTCTACATCAGAGTGAAAACTCAATGTAGACCTCTCCATGAATCAAAAATATTAACTTAAAAATGGACCTCAACCCTCCCCTCTGTCACCGGGACTATAAATTGGCACAACTAGGACAATATTCTGGAAGGAAATTTGGTGTTATCAGAATTAAAAGGGCACATATTTCATCATTTCATTTTTGGGAGTTTATCTTCCAGAAATTTTAACACAAAGAACAAGAGCAAATCTATAAGAATGTTCATTTTAACGTTATTATAAGTGAATGCCAGTAGAATTTATAAATAAGTGTTCTAAATGTCCCGTCTGATAGGGGAATAGCTGAAATTATAGTATATTTATGCTATGACGTACTGTGCACTTGTTAACCGGTTGAGGGGTAGCTCTCTTCATGAGAAGCAGCTGAGCGTCTCATTGAGTGCAGGGACCATGCAACCAAGTTTCTGGGTTCAGATCCTAGTTGTATCACTTATTAGATGCAGCCATTAGCAAATTACTTAAACTCATCTATAAAGTGGATATAATTACAGGTCTCACCTGACAGGGCTGTTGTGAGAATTAAATGAGTTGCTATTTCAGCTGTAAGTAAGCATAGTAAGCACCAGTACATGTTTAAGTGTTTGCAATTACTATTAGGTATTGACATAGAAGAATATTCATGATATAATATTGAGTGAGAAAAATAATTGCATAACACTGTGGAATATGATTCGGTTTTGAAATAACACATGGGCAAAGAAATTTAGTTTGATTTCATTACAACTTTTTGTGTGCATAGGAAAGAGTCTGTAAGGATGGATGTTTAACAATTAGCTGTGTTATCCCTGTAGGAGTGGATGACTTTCCTTTTTTTACTCTACACACTTTTGTATTGTTTATTATAAGTCCCACTTTTATAATTTTTGAAACATCTTTTTCTAAAAAAAAGTGAAACAGTTTCTTCTTTTATATAGTCATATAAATACATTTTTGAATTTACTTGTTTTTCAGAGGTCTGTAGATTTCATCAGCATGATATCACAGTACGATTCTCTTTCAAAATCTTTTGTGGATGGAAGGTTAAACTTAAAAGTGTTTATTTCCTACTAGCTCTGTGACTTTAAGTGTCATTTCTTAACTTACAAAGTGAGTACATAGGCTACATCAGTGTTCCTTAAACCCAGCATTCCCAGACTGTGCCATGAGGTGTCTTGGAGCACTGTGGTGAACTCACACGGGTACTGTGGAATATTTAAAAATTTTTGAGGGAAACACAGTAATATTTGACAGCTGTGGGATATCTGTGTGATATTTGACACTTGTGGGACACTCAAACTAATAGTTTGAGGCAGTGACTGTGAGACTGTGCTACATTCCTTTGGATGACAGAATGTCTTCAAAAAACTGCTTTTGGGGGGCTACTGTGATAAAAAGCAAGTACCGTGCAAAAGTCAGTGTGAATGGTAAATGAAAGTGGCAGTGTCCAAAGTGATTTCAAGGTTTGAGAAGCTGTGTAATGTATAGCTGGGGCACACATCCCAATAATAAGTCATTGTGGTGGGGCACCTGGGTGGCTCAGTTGGTTAAGCGACTGCCTTCGGCTCAGGTTGTGATTCCACAGTGCTGGGATGGAGTCCCACATCAGGCTTCCTGCTCGGCAGGGAGTCTGCTTCTCCCTCTGACCTCTCTCCTCTCATGCTCTTTCTCTCTCTCCAAATAAATAAATAAAATTAAAAAAAAAGTCACTGTGGTTATATAGTAATAAAACATTCCTTTCAAGTTACATATATTTTTCAAACTGTTACTAAGTTGTTAGAACACAAATACTTATTAGATTGTATGGATCTAATAAATGGAACTGGTATCTATTTTTTTTGGTGCCTGGGGGCACTGTGAGAAACTTACTGAGACACTGAGAGCTCTGTGAACTGAAAAGGCTCGGGAACCTCTCCAACTCTTTTGACTAGGACCCACACAGTAAGAAATGTATTTTTCATAGGGATATAGTATACATATATATGTATATATCTATTTATAAATGAATTTTACACTTTAGGGCAAAAAAGTAATCCTGACTTGTCAACTGTGAGACACTTTTATAGACATGCATTCCTTTGGAAGTGTAAGCATTCAGGTTAGCTAGATGGTGGGTAAGCAAAGTATAGCCTCGTATTTCTAGGATTTCAAACCCCCCCGCATTGTTCCCTGTCTCGTTCATTGTTGTTACTTTTTCTTTCTTAAGTAAAAGACTAGGGTCACTTATAGTCAGGTATAGTTCCTCTCCTGTCAGTGGGGAATATTATGTTCTTTGTGATCCTCACCCTGTCACTTATGTTCCAAAGGCCAAACTGGTACCAGATGTTCTCTCCTGGATCACAGTAGATCAGCGTTGCATTTGTAAAAGTAGTTGTTGGGGTTTTTGTATTTTATTTATTTTTTAAGATTTTATTTATTTATTTGCCAGAGACAGTGAGAGAGGGAACACAAGCAGGGGGAGTGGGAGAGGGAGAAGGAGGCTTCCTGCTGAGCAAGGAGGCCAGTGTGGGACTGGATCCCAGGACCCCGGGATCATGACCTGAGCCGAAGGCAGCTGCTTAACGACTGAGCCACCCAGGTGCGCTTTGTTTTTGTATTTTAAATGTAAAGAGAGGTGAGGCTGAATTCTCGGGTCATTTGTATTTGTGTATTATACTATATTATGCAAGTGTTGGTTATTCTGAGAATTTACTTGGAACAGTGTAATAGGTCTGGCCTAGAGCTGGAATGTTTTCTCCTTCTTTTCTAGCCTGGTCCCTACTACACTTGTCCATTTTATATTTAGAGGAGATAGTATGACTGTTGCAGGGTTGTCTTTTCTCATTCTTTCAGGCAGCCGTGGTTGTTACATAGGATCTGTTAGAAAAGAGAGAACTGAAATGTAGCAAACGCATGGAAAACGTTCTCTGTGAGAGCCAAAACAGAGTAATTTCTTTTGTCTCTGCCTCCAGGACCAGACACATAGTAGGAGCCCCATAAATAACTGAGTCAAATCTATGTGACTGAATGAGAGCCTGGTCAATAAATGTAAAGGGAGAATTTGCTGCTAGAAGATGCTAGAAAATTGGCTATTTCATAAAATGTCATCTTGTATCTTATTTGTGTGTATACCATAAGTATGGGTCAGCATTTCTCAAACTTTCTGGTGTCCAGACTATTTCATACTCTTGACTCATTAAAAGCTTCAAAGGGCTTTGTCTCCTTGGGTTATATCCATTGGTATTTACTATGTTAGAAGTTTTAAACATATTAGTTTTTTTAAAAATTTTAATTCTAGTATAGTTAACATACAGTGTGATATTAGTATCAAGTGT
>ML095871.1:0-11496 GCA_003697995.1 Taxidea taxus jeffersonii
GGACAGAGCCAGTGACTTTTTAGATTGATGTCTATGTCTGCTCTGTGGATAAATGATAGTGGCAAAGCAGGAAGACCATTTGGAGGCCACTACAGTGGGCAAGGGAAAAGTTGAAACTTTGATTAAGATGGTGAAAGGGGGCTGGAAAGAAGAGGATAGATTCAGGATCTATTCCAAGGTTGAATGGGCAGAACTTGGTGACACATTGGATGTGGGTCTCTGTGAGGGGTAGGGGGAACAGTTGTCAAATTTCTGTCTTGGGTAACAGATGGATGACACCAATTTCTAAGATGGGGAAGACTAGGTTGATGGGGTAAGTGATTAGTTTATTATTGGATGTGGGCTGGAGAGGTAGAAGCAGCAGGGGTGGGGGGCTCTGGATGAGAACTCTCTATCTTGTAGGCAGGTGGTTGAGTAGTTTGTTGTCTAAGCCAATACCTCATCTCCTCTTCCTCCATTGACTCCTAGTTGGCATGTAACCACCTAGAATAAAGAGTATATTTCCCAGCATTCCTGCTAATAAGTTATAAGCAGAAAGGTCATGTTAACTACTGCACAGTGCACTAAAAAGAAGAAAAGCTGCCTTCTTTTGTTTTTAATTCCTCCTTCTGGATAACTGGGAAGTATCCTTGATGTGTGGAGGTCCAGCAACCATCTTGGATCATGAGAAGTGAGTCATGTGCTTAGAATGTGGAGTAACAACATGGAAGGAGCTGAGGACAGACACTGTGTAGGGTCACACCAGCTCCAAACTATGTACCTCTAGACTTTGCCATGCACCTGACCTCATATTTATTAAGACTAGAGAATCTGACCCCTGACTATCCAGTTGTCCTCACCTCCTATCCCTCTCCCTCACTCCATGCCAGCTTTAGTGGCTTTCCAGCTCCTCTGATGCTTCAAACTTGTCCCCACTTGGAGACTTTGCTCTTGCTGTTTCTTGAGCCTGGAATGCTCTTCCTCTGTGTCTTCTCATTAGCTCCACTCAAATATCCCCTCTTCAGAGAGAGTGGCCCTGATCACCTTCCTCATGAAGGTCCTTCCCCTAAAGTTTTCTGTCACACCATCCCGTTTCCTTTCTTCACTGCACTTCTCATGGTCTGAGTATTTTGCTTCTTTGTGTGTTATTTGGGATCCCTGCTTCTTCCCACTAGAATAGGTAACATGTACGAGCAGAGAGACCTGCCCTTTGTCCCCCTGCATCTCCCAAGACTAAACAGAAAGCAGCCTGCACTACAGGCTTCCTATATAATCATTGACTAATGCAAGGAGCTAGAGCTAGTTCCTCATTTTACCAAGACTGTTGAGGCCAGAAAAGGAAATTGACTTGCCCAAGGTCGCCATTCAGGAGAAGGACCCGAACCTCCAAAGTCCGGGCCTCCAAGCACCCAGTCGAGAGTGTGCCCTCCCCCCACATCTCGGCCTGGACAGACACACTCTTGGGAGAGGCACCACCAGCTTCATGGCCTCATTGCTTCCTCCACATCCATAAGGTTCCATCAGCCTGGCCGGGCTAGCCTGGCTCCTGGAAGCCCAGAACACAGCCCCGAAAGTCTTTCGTCCCTCTCCAGCCAACCTAGTATTGCCCTGCTTGGCCTCCGTGGGAAGAGGGCTGTGGAAAAGGACCCTTGCTGCGGATGGGCCTTGGGCCACATCTGGAATTAAGGGCCGAAAATCCAGCTCGGTGCTGATCAGGCTTCACTGACAGGAGATGAAAGTCCTGAGGCCAGTCCCTCTCCACGCTCCGGTTTACACTGTTTTACGAGGTGTGATACACTCTGGTACCTTCGAGAGGCCTCCCTGCCCCCTCCCGCCCACCCCCTCCACTTACCTCCCCTTTCCTGCTCCCGGCCCACACTGAGCCATTCATTCCAGCAGGAGCCCCAGTCTGCGCTCTCACCCTTGGCCGGGGTGGGGGCCATTGGCACTGACTCAGAAAAGACTACAGAGGCCCAGGAAGGTCCAGGCCTCTGCCCCAGATGTCTCACTCTCACCTGGCCCCGTGGGAACTAGAACTGGGGAGCTGCCCAGTGCCAGGAGCAGGCCCCACTCTAGGCTGGGTTAGAGGTCCAGGAACGGAGAGCAATTGTCTTGGGGCCCAGAAAAATAAGGGAATGATGGTCAGATGGGATGAGGGGAACAGCAGCAGGGAGGAAGGAAGCAGAGGGAAAGGGATGCCCCAAGGAAGCGGGTTTATGAGTTGCTTATCTCTGCTGTTACAAAGTTGGCTGCTAGAGCAACACAGATTTATTATTTTATGGTTCTAGAAGTCAGAAGTCCAATATGGGTTTGACTGGGCTAAAATCAAGTGTTGGTAGGGCTGGGTTTCCTTGCCCTCTTGGGAAACCTCTGGGTTTCCTTGCGCCTAGAGGTCCCACACTCCTTGGTCCAGGGCCCTCCTCCCTTTTCAAAGGCAGCCATCCAAGCCTGCTTGCAGACCTCTCCGGGAGTCTGATGCTAACTCTCCCAGCTCCCTCTTACACTTACATTGCCCCCTGAGATTCCTGTGAGCCCACGTAGATAATTTGGCCTAATCTCCCCCTCTAAATTTAGCAGATTCATAACTCCTTTAATTCCTTCAGCAACCCTGTTATGGGCGGAATGTCTTGTCCCCCAGAACGTGATGGCATTCAGAGTGGGGTCTTTGGGACACAGCTAGGTCCAGAGGATGGAGCCCCCGATGGGACCCGTGTTCCTAGAATTAGGGAAAGGGCAAGAGAGCTAGCTAGCCCTGTTCCTCGCCCCTGGGTGAGATACAGCGGAAGGTGACCGCTTCCAAGTCAGGAAGCCGGAAGCTCTCAGCACAGCACCGGTCCCTGCAGTAAGTTCTTGGTATATCCTGGGTCTGTGGGTTTTGTGTTTGTTTTCCATTACTATTTTGATTTGGAAGTCATCATTTTATGTTCAAGTTTTATTTTCAGATATTCACACTCACAGTGCCACCAAGGCCTGAGCCTTCTATCCTGGACCCGCAGGATCTTTGAACTTGGACTTCCCAGCCACCAGAACCGTGAGAAACAAGTTCATGTTTTGTAAGCCCCCCAGCCCAGGGCATTTCTGTGACAACCTGAACTAGGACAACCCTTACTCTCTCCCCATCACGGAACATAACACAGCACAGGTTCTGGGAATTAGGACGTGGACCTATGTGGGGAGGGAGGCATTTTCTGCCCATCACACAGAGTCAGGGAGAGACCCTCTGGGTGTGTGTGTGTGTGTGGAGGGGGTGGGTGGGCAGAGAGCTGGACATTCTAGCAGGAACCAACTCATAGCATGAGATGGACCAACCCGGCAGGTCTAAGTTTTACAGGCTATGAACCTCACGTGCTAATACAGGAAGATTTATTCTTCCGGGACAAACTTTCATTTACCAGGAGCCCTCATTCTGTGGACGCAATAAAACCTCGTCATCCCCACGCTTGGATAGCAATGAGCTTCTGGGGCCCTTACTGGGCTGCAGCGGGCAGCAGGGATTCCTCAGCTCTGGCCACTGGCCCCCATCTTTCCTTCCTTCTGATGCAACTTTCAGCGGTCAACCCCTCCCGCTGGTGGGGACAGCTCAGCCTCCTCCTGGCCTCTCTTTGCCAGATCCTCCTAGCTTGAGGCTCTCCCAACCTCCCCACCTTTCTGTCGTTTTACCCACATGAGCCCCATGGAGGCGGGGGGATGTGTCTCCAAACTCCCACCACACTCTGGGCCAAGGGAGACACACACCTCCCCCACCCCGCCCCGACGCATACACCTAGCTCTGTGCCCTGGCTCCAAACTTGCTTGCTGGGGCAGGGCAGGGGGTGTGGTGTAGACACGGTCCCCCCACCACCCACCCCCAGGGCCTCTGTCACACATAGAAAAATATGTGTTTTTTCTTTCATTCATTTATTTTTTTAATAAATGTTCTTTATCTATTCATCCGTCGATGGACATCCCGACTTTTTCCATAGTTTGGCCATTGTGGACATTGCTACTGTAAACATTTGGGTGCACGTGCCCCTTCAGATCACTATGTTACTACACAGTTAAGGAAAAAGTCAAGTTAAAAAAAATACATTACTTAAGACATCACTTCTCAGCCTGCCACAGTCCCAGCGTGATGATAGCACGGGCTCCTCTGTCCACAATCCCTGAAGCTCGGTCTCCTTTTCTGTAGAATGGGTACAGCAACATTGCCATCTACTTCTGACAGTTGTGTGGGGGCAACAGGGGAGCCCGTGTGTAAAGGTCCTAGCCCCCAGTTCAGCCCTCCACACAGGCTGGGCGCTGGCCAGTAACTGCTACTCACATGACAGGTAAGCTGTGTATGGATGGGACTTCTCACTAATAACGTGCAATCTGCATTAGGAATGTTTAAGAACAGCTTGTTTACATAGATTAAAATTTTGCTACAGCCGTATAGATTTTTTGTGATATTGGTTATGCTTTTTTTTTTTTTTTCAAGCTCAGACCTGGTGTAAGTTTGCAAACATGGAACCGGTGTGCCAGTGGCAACATCCCCATCTTGATGAACATCTCAGAGGATTACTCCAGCTGCTTCTCCCTCCCTAAGAGCAGTGACGGTTGCTTTTGGGGGCAGCCCACAGAGTGTGACTTGTTCCCTTGGGATCCTCTCCTATTTAAGCCCCAGAGCAGATAGCATACAGTGTGCCCCATGTGTACGTCATCTATCATGGATGTCCTTGGGTGATTTTTCACTTCACGTTATACCTGCAGGGACTTGACCTTTTAGAAAGGCTCCATGCAATCACACAAGGACAGATGTCCCCAGCGCCTCATAACCCCACATCCGGGGATACTGGCCCATTTCACAGGTGTGGACAGATGGAGGTCCAGCTTCTTGGAGGCCCTGAAGCAACATGACCAACGATGTGAACTCTGGAGCCAGAGACAGATTTAAATCCCAGCTCTGACTTTCTTCGTGCTGGGCAAGTTCCTTTGTCACTCTCAGCCTGTTTTCCCCTCTTCTTCCAAATGAATATAGTAAGAGCATTGATTGTTGAGGGAGATACCACCTACTGAACACCAGGGGAGCATTAAATGAGGTCATACGCAGATACATTTTACAATGGGTAAATTGAGGCCACACCACTCCACCAGAGACTCACTATACCAGGTTACACAAGTGCCTAGAGAAGAATGGAGCTAAGAGTCTGGGTCTTCCTATCAAAAGGTGAAAATCCTTGGCAAGCAAAGCTCTCCTCTCAGAGCTATGAGCTGGACAGCTTTCCATCAGAAACCTTCCCTACCCCTTCCCCTTCTCTATTGGCATCCTCCTCTCCCCTCATGATGATGGCATCTGGTGTCCATGTGCCCCGGGGCTTTTCAAACAAGGTGGCCCCACAAAGACTCCAAATGGGGGTGAAGGGGCAGTATGTGCAAAGGCCCTTAGTTGGAGGGACTCAGTGTTCTCAAAACTGATGCAGAATGCCAAGCAGGAGCATGACAGAGCCCAAACTGGAATTCTAAAATACCCATGTTTTCTGGAGTGTGATGCACCTGTGGGGGAGGGGAGAGGAGCAAGAGAGAAAGCAGAGAATGCAATTCAGGGATGTCCTGGTTTGCTAGTGGTGGCAAAGGAGCATAGACCGGCGGCTCAGACAACAGAATTTGACTGTCTCGCCATCCCCAGAGGCTGGAAGGCCAAGAACAAGGTGTCGAGGGCTGGTTCCTTCTGAGGTTGGGAGGGAGCACATGTTCCATGCCTCTCCCCTAACTTCCTGTGGTTTGCCCATGCAACCTTGGGCATTCCGTGGCTTACAGAGAACCGCCCTGATGTCTGTCTGCTCTTCCCCTAGTGCTCTCCCTGTGTGCCTGTCCATGTCCAAATTTCCCTTTTTTATAAGGACTCCAGTCATATTGGATTCGGGGCCCCTCCTAACTCATGATGAGGGTGACCTCATCATGACTAATGACATCTGCACTGACCCTATTCCCAAATAAGGTCACATTCCAAGGTCTGGGGGGGGCTAGGGCTTCAACATAGGAATTAAAAATTGTTGACTTTTTCAACCCATCAGAGGAGGCTACTGCAATATTCGGGAGAGATCACATGTGGCCTGGCTCAGGCAATGTCAGTGGACGTGGAGGTGGAGAGAGTGTTTCAACAGGGACATATTTCGAAAGTGGAGCTGGCACGGGATCGGACGAGTGGGAGAAAGTGGGGGTCGCAGGGAGGGAGAGGCCAGGCAGACTTCAGAACCCGGCTGGAAGAATTGGGGGTCCGCTGGGTGAGGGGCGGGGGGTGAGAAGTCAAGAGCAAGGTTTTGCAGCCAGCGGACACATCTGGTGTTTGCCCTGGCTTACCGCGAGGGTCCACCTTGTCCTGGGCCGCAGGAAGCGGCCCTAATGAGAGGCAGCTGCAGCCGGGCGGCCGGCTCCCATTTGTTCTGCTTTCAGCATCAAAGGCCTGAGAAGAGGGTGCCCAGCCCCGAAGGCCATGGCCATCCATCTTGGAGGCTACACTGCCAAGAAGCCGGGTCCTGGTGGCCAGTGCCTGCTTGCTGGGTGCAGAGTCCCCCACTCCCCCCACCCCCACACAATTTTCTCGCTGCAGCTTTGGAAACTTCCCCCCCACCCACCCCAACCCCCACCCCAGGTTTGGCTCATCCCTGCCTGAGAAGATCAGTCACCTGAGATAAAGAGGGGCACTGTGAAGGCAAAGCGGCTTGTGCGGCCACGGCTGACTGTCCCCAAAGTGGCCCCACACACATTGCATTCTACCTAACAGAGAAAGGAAGGCATTTAGCATGACGGTTGGAAGCAGCCATCCTACCTGTGTTAGAGCCCGGACCTCCCTCTTACCGGTGTCCGTGAAGTGAGGGAGAACCGATAGCATGTTATAAGGTAATTATGAGGCCTGAATGAAGTGTAATGTACAGACAGCTCTTAGGGCTTGTCATACCAGAAGTTCTCGTTAGGTTTTTATTACAACCACTGTTATTCCTGTTATTTGGGAGAAACCATTTTATAGTTAAATTTTATATTCATAGGGTTCACATGAACAAACCAGCAGAGGCACAAACCCTCTGCATTGATCTTCTGCTTCAGTTAGAAATCTAGACAGTTAGGGTGTGAGACATCCTCAAAATCAGTAATAAAAAGGCTTCTACCCAAGCCATGGGCTTCTCTGGAAAGATCACCTCCTGCGGTCGGCAGACCTGGAATCCCAGTCTCAGCCCTGCTCTTTACCGGCTGTGTGACCCTGGGCAAGTCGCTCCACCTCTCTGAGGCTCTAAGAGACAGAATGATAATACTCTGAGTATTGGAGGTCATATGTATAAAGGACCTGACTCAGCCTGGCTCAGAGTTAATAGACAATAAATGGTCAGTTGTGCGGTAGATCTCCTCTCCTCTGCCTACTGCCAAATTCTTTACTCCTCCCTATATCCTGTTACACACATTCTTAGCGTCCTTCTTCTCTGCCGGTGGCTTGTTCATAGGACTCACTTTGACCAATGGGATGTTAGTGGATGTGACACATATGCACACTTAGAAAAGCGTCTACAGATTTCTACTTCCTCCTCTGCACTAAGGATAGGTCTAGGCTATTGTGCTGGAGCACGTGCTTTGTGCAGCAGAGCTGAGTCCATTCAGCATCAAGGAAAAGACCATCCCAGATCAGCTGAGAGCCCGCCAAGTGCAGAGAGGTGGGCAAACCCAGCCAAGATCTGCAGAGCCGCCGAGACAACCCGCACCTGGCCACAGAGGTGTGGGCGAACGCAGCCAAGATCAGCCAAGCCCCGGATCAGCAGAACCCTACTTGAGCCAATTACACGCTTATTGGTGTGTACCTCTGGGTCTTTGTGGCCATAATTCAGCATTATTGTGGCAACAGATAATGAATGTAGATATTAATATGCCATATTCCTAATCTTGCTTATGAAATGCAGACTCTTTCAGATGACTCTTCAGGGATCTGGGACCCAAAGATATTGACATTTGTAATGAGAGTTCACCCTTGTCCTAATCCCCATAAGATTATTTAACTGTGAACCCATAAATCTCAAAATCTAAAATATAATAAATAAATAAGCTTCATTGTTTTGTTTGAGGTAAAGAGCCAAGAATAAAAATGCCAGAAACATTAATGATGTTGGCTAGACAGAGGAAGTGAGAGGGGGAAAACAGGCCAGGTCATTCTCTCTTTCTAGATCTTCTAACCCAAATGTTGTAGTTCTTGGCCCCGGAATCATAAACTAAAGCCCTCCCCTGAGGACTTTTCTGTTGATTATAAGGATCTGATTCTAAGCATCTTAATGTGATGGCTTTAGCTATGTCTTGGACATGGTTGAAACTAAAAATCTCCTTATGAGTCTAGCAACTCGCTCCCACCAGCTCACCATGGAGGGTGTCTAGGCATAGGGAGCGTGCCCTGGACTTGAATCCCAGCTCCCCGGCTCCCCAGCAGTGCAACCTTAAGAAAATCACAGAGCATCTGAGAAGCAGCACATAGGAAGTGCTTAATGGCTTGGATCTCTCATGAGGAATAGGTCCATCTACCCCAGGCACGGCATGTAGCCTGTGTGCCCCAAACTGCCCAGAAGGGTCAGTCCTGGCATCTGAAGATTGTAATCGATGCACTGTCCCCTCCTTCATTTTCAGATCTGTTGAGGCTTCTCTCTGAGCCTCATGCCAAGTTTATATCTTGAGCCGGATCTTCAGGATAACCAGCTGGCCAAATAATCACTGTCAACAATATCAGTTAAGGTATACAATGAGGCTCCCCAAGATCTTAGTGGTTTAACAATAGAAAAATGTCAGTGAGATACCAAGAAGATGCTAGCCTTATGTGCTCGGGGACTCGGGCGGATGGAGGCCCTGCCATCTTCACCCCTAGATTCAAAGGTCATGCTGGGCCTCAACATTCAGCCACCAGACCCCGGAGACACATTACGGAAGAGGGATTGTATGAGCTGAGTCTGGGAGAAATTCATCACTTCTCCCCAGATTCCATTGACCAGAACAAGGGCATGACCACACACAGATGGAAGGGAGCTGGGAGATGTGGCTGGGCTGCCGTTTGCCCACCAGGACTCCGTACTCCGGAAGGACAGCATGAATCTTGGTGGACAGATAGCTGCCCCCATCTCGGTGGCTGATGCTCCCTGAGCACAACTGCATGCCCAGCACCACATGACGCCTTTTATACTTATCCTTCATGGATGTGCATCACCCCATCTTCCTTCCAGCTAAGGAATGAGGCCCTGCTGCACCTCTGGGACACACCAGTTTCTCCTGTGTTCTAACTGTGATAGCAAGGCACCAAGTTCTATTTATGGACTCTGGCTTGAAGCCTGCCTTACCAACACAACAGCTCCATCCTGTCAGGTTCTGTGTCTCACTGTCTCCATCACCACCCTGTGCAGAGACCCTGGGCTAACCTTCCTGTCCAGATCACCACTGCCACCACCCCTCAGCTCTCACCAAACCATCAGCCTTTCAATGGCTCAAAGTTCAACATGGCCTTGCTCTGTTCTCTTTCTTGGCCAAGATCAGGTAGACCAGTTCACTAGATTTCAAACCACAATGTATAAAAGAACTATAGGCAAGGTTTTATTCCTGACTGTCATGAATACATTACTGTACATGGCAAAGGGGAATTTGAAGACGTGGTTTACTTAAGGATTTGGAGATGGGGGGAGAATCCTGGATTATAACGGTGGGCTCAAGGTGATCCCAAGGGTCCTCACAAGAGGAAGGCGGGGCGGTCAGAGCTGGAGAAATGTGATGATGGAAACAAAGACAGGACAGATGTACTTTGCAGGTGGAGGAAGGAGGGTGTACTCCCTTTGCTGTAAAGTGGGTTGCTTGGTCCCATGCAGTAGTATGCTGGGTCCTATGGGGGTACACAAACACATAGCTAGAATCTGCAGACTCGTAGGTATTGGCCAAAACCCTGTGGCAGAATAGACAATCTAATTTCACCGAAGACAGATCTGCTCATTCCTGGGTAGAGGGATTCAGCGCAGTCACTTCCACTGAGTGGCTGTCTGATCACCTTGAGGGTACAGTGCCTCATCAGGGACTCAGTGCTGGCCCCATCGCTGGTAGGTTGGCTGTTCAGCAGAGGCAATAGCTAGGTTCAGTCTTGAGAACTCTCCCACGCACACTCTCCAGCCCTGCCACCATGACTACTCTGGTCAAGTGCTGTGAGAGCTCATGCCATGTCGGCTGACATCATCTGGCTGAGTCATTCTTTCACCTTGGTTGTTTAGTGCTCCTTCTGAAATGGATGCTCTCTGGTGGGCACTAACACGGGATGGAAAGGTCTTCACCCTTTACGCCCTCAAATCCATCTCCATATCTCTTCCCTAAACTTCCCTAGACTTCCTTGTTCCCACTCTTCCAAGTTTTCTCCTTCCAGGCTCCTGGACAGCCAGTGAAGTCATTCACCACAGCCTCTGAGTCCTTGTATATTCTCACCATGGGCCATTGCTTTTTCTGCACAGAGGGAATCCCCAGGTCACTGCCCAAAACTGCCCAGGGCAGAACATCCCTCAGCACTGTTTTTCAGCACTAACTCTGAGTGAGGCCACACAGAGTTGGAATCTATCTGCAGCTTGCACCCACGTGTCCAGCTACCCCAGCTGTGAATGTTTTCCCTCCTCTGTCAGTTGTATATATGGGATCCCGCATATAGACATAGGGTGGGAGCTGAGAGTCAGTGGGACAGTGGCAGATGATGTGGGGATCTGACTTATCAGCTCGGTCAGCTTATTTGGACCCTCTGGCCCTGTTGGTTCTACCCAAGTTCACAGCTTTGCAATAATGTGTGAGCTCAGCTGATGATGGCCAGCTCTGGCAGAGACCTGATGGTCCACAATCAGGGGATCTAACCCTATCATCACCCAAGGTCCTTTCAGGCACTGTTTTTGAAAAGTGTATCGTTTTCCACTGGAGATAGCATGACCTTACTCCAGAACTTCAAAGGTCTACATGGAGAGTCTCCTACTGGAGCTTGCCCTAAAATCTACACAGCATTTTTTTTCCCACCATGGAGAGCTCCAGTAATACTACGAGTCTGTCGGTTGCATGGCCCAAGCAGCTGGGCTTCTTGCACTAATGTCTGAATCTGTTGCAGACACATCTCTGCTCCAGCCTGGCTCCTTTTCCTATCAGAACATATGGGCTAGGACACCTGTGAAATATGCTGTCTCTAGAACCTGAAGAGGCCCACTGGACCCTGTACTTCTGTTTTAGTGGTGACAGGTGTAAGATGCAATACTGTGACCTCTACTTTAGAGGAAATATCCTGGGATGCTATAGATCAGGACCAGACTGCCTCCTCTAAACTTCACTAGTGTGGCTCCCGAATTTTCTCCATCTGCCTCCCACTCCCCAGAGTGCCTGTTGTACCAAGGCTTCCAGGCTATTTGCTACTTAGTGTCCCTCTAGTGTGATGAACACAATGCCATTAGCATGGAGGATGGATGCAGGGCTCTGCAGGAGGCCCCATGCCTCGAGATTCTACTACAGCAACATTCACATAGCCCAGAGGGCAAG
>ML095871.1:16496-43232 GCA_003697995.1 Taxidea taxus jeffersonii
TGTATATATATTATAAATATATAAATACACATTTCATGCAAATCTGCAAGTTTTTAATGGAATTTATTCCCAGCATTTCATTTATTATTATTGTTGCTCTTACCTTTGTGAACGGATTTTTAATTTCCATTATGTTGGTTATTATTGCTATCTAAGAAAGCTACTGATTTTTATACATTTAGTTTGTAGTTTGTAACTACACATTGTACCAAGTTGTTCCATTGTTTATAATGGTTTTTCCATTAATTATCTTGCTCTTTGTAGGTAGATGAAAATAATTTTCTTGCCTCTCAGATCTATGCTTCGGAAAGATCGTTCTTTAGGAAAAATTGGAGTGGAAGAGGTGGGAGATACAGGGCAGGGCCTTAGCCCTAAGTGGGCTAGTTTATCAAGTGTGTCTTCTTATAATCTGTTAGGACTGAAAACTTTCAGATGAGCTGACAGGAATCCAGAAGTATGGCCTGCCTGCTGCGATGGCAATGTGGTGAAATGAATCTGCAATTCCTTGAGATCAAATTTTGTCATGATTTGCTTTAGGATCGTATTGTGGGAAATCGATCCGTGTGGATAAAGGACAGTATTAAAAGCAAGCATGGAAACTGTGGCTAGACCCTGTCCTACGTGTGTTATATACATTGTCTCATTGAATTTTCCAGGCAGCTCTGCGAAGTGGGTACCATTACTAGCCCCATTTCACAGGTGAAGAAACTGAGACACAGAAAGCCTGAGCAACTGACCCACAGTCATACAGCTATTGTGGGGAGAGCCAAGATTTGAATCCAGTGACTCCATACTCCATTGCCCATGGCCACCATAGCAATGGGGGTAAACCCAGTAGAAATCCGTTCCTTCTTCCAAACCCCACGCAATAACCTCCAAATCCCAAGTCCAGATTCACCCGAGTTTGCCTTCTCTTTTTTGCATCCCCTTTGACTCATCCCCTGCCAAGAAGTCAGGGGCTCCCAGCTTTCCAGGCAGCCCCCAGGATATCAGACCAGCCAGGCAGAGCCATCTGGGCAGGCTCCAAGTATGGGGTGAGGAGTTGAGTTACAGGTTAGAAGCCGGACACTGAGTTGGTAAGACCCAACCCTAGAAGGTCGCAGTTTTTAAAATGCAAATTTTCTCTGGGTGGCTCTCTCATTTCATTACACTGTGGTTGGTGGTTGGAGTTTTCTCCCTCTTTTGAAAACTGTTGCTAGTTTTTGGCCCTGACCTCTTGCTCCCTGGTCCATCAGCTGCAAGGTGGGGATGGAGGCTCCTTGCTTGTGCGGACCTGTTTCTGGGCGGGATTTCCAGGCTCCTAAGACAACAGGGCTCAGCTCTTCTCTCAGAGAAACCCTGTAGCTCCTACCAGCTGCTCCGGACTTACTTGCTTAAACCCAGTTCAACCATAGGGTAGCTAGCTGGGAGGCACAAGCACAAAATGTCCTAGGAAATCAGGGATGGCTTCAGAGAGGAGGTAACATCTGAGGCATTTCCAAATTAATTCCATATGACCAGTATTGACATTAATCCCATCACTTAACAAATACTTACCAAGCCCTTATCCTGTGCTGGGGATGGGGATAAGCCCTTGCCCTCAAGGAGCTTTCATTCCAAGCAATAGCAAATAAACAAATAAATGAATAAGATCATTTCAAATAGTCAAAAGTGCTATAGATAAGATAGAGGGATAGAAAGTGAGGTATAGGAAGGGTGACTTAAGACAGGTGGCTAGGAGAGGCTTACCTGAGGAACTGAAATTTAAGGTATGCTCAGTTGTTAAGAAGGAGCCAGAGTTGAGAGGGTAGGGGGGCTCACTGCGGCCACACTACAGAGAGGGAATGTAGGGGACAAAGGCAAGCTGGAGACCTCTTAGGAAGCATGCAGTAAGCTGAGGGGGTGATGATGGAGAATTGGAAGGAGAGGAAGGGCGGGGAGGAAAGCAGACATGGCCAACATGGCGGGCCAACATGGCGGCAGATTTAAGAAGTGATGCCATTTGCACATGGGTCAGCCCTGGAGGGTAAAGAAAGTGAGCTATCAAAAAAAAAGGGGGTGGGGTGACACTCGCTGGTGACTCCTGGATTTTGGCTTGAACAATATGAGTTAAGTGGTGAGATTTTTTTTCCACATGAGAAATAACAGAAGCTGGAGCATGTTTTTGGTGCAGGGGAAATGAAAGTTCATGAATGACAACAATGACAGCCATAACTACAGTTAATTGAACACAATGTACTTGTATTTGCTTACATTCATTCCATTAATTTATCAATAATCCTGTGAAATGAAACTTTCCCATTTCCTGGTGAGAACAGAATTTGGGAGAGGGGGAAGTGGACACTCTGCTTACCAAGGACAGACCTGGGACTCAAACCCAAGTTTGCCAGTTCTGAGCTCTTAGACTCAATAGTGGCTTCATAATTAAACTTTTCTCAGCAATAGGCTTTTAAGAAAGTGCTGTGTTTTAAAACATTTTTCTATTTTTCAACAACTTTCACCACTTGGCTAAATTATATAACATCTCCTTAGAATATATATATATAGAAAGAATGGCCAAAATAAAATTAAATAGATAATATGTCTGTGTGGATGTCAAAATGAGGAATGGACATTAGACACACTGGGCATTAGGCGAGTTGCCCAATGGGCACAGGGACCCAAGGTGAAGAGCTTGGGAGCCCTGCCGTGGTCAGGACCCAGATCTTTAACAGATCTTTCAAAGCCTGGTCTGCCTCTTCCATCCCTCCTTCATGGTTTTCTAGCCCATCTGCCATGATCCTGTCCTCTCATCAACTAGAACTTCATTCATTTTCTCCAAATCTCCCTGCCCAACCAAACCTGGGATTTTCACTCTTCTGCCCCTCCTCTGGTTAACTCCTACTCATATAGCAGAACACAGGCTAGACACATCACCTCCTCCAGGGAGTCTTCCCCGACTCCCATCTGGTTCTTTGTTTCAAGCATCATAGAATCAAACTCCTCTTCTCCTCAGTACTTCTCTTGGTTTTAATTCCCACCCATCAGTGTGATTTCTCGCCACCTCTTAGTTCTGAGCGGGCCCTGAATAGGAGCTCAATAATTGGCTATGAATGTCTCTTGGCAGCTTTGGACGGCTCTGCCTCCTCCCTCTGCATCTTCAAGGGAGACTCCAGGCTGAGACACAGCTGGTACTCCCCTCCAGAAGAACTACCCTGCTCACCATGTGGCTAGACCCTTACTCCCAGGTCATCTGCTCTCCAGGACGCAGGGCTCCAGGGAGGGTCAACATGGCAGCTAGAACCAGGGGGGCGGGAGGGAGAACAGAGAGGGAGTTACTGGAAAAGGGAGTCGAAGGCCTTTTGTTGGTGTCACGGGGAGAGGTCCGGGGTCTGAATGCGGCCATACCCCCCCCCAACCAGCGCAGCCCTGCTATCTGGAAATTACACCCCACCCCCCTTGGGACTCCAGACCACCAGCAGCCCTGCTTAGCTGGGGGGCTGGGGAGCACAGTTACCATTAGGGAAAATGACGATTTCAGCAGAGAGCTCCCCTTTCCCCGTCTGTATCCCTGTCTGTAGGGTCCCAGGTCCCTTTCAGGAAGGTTTCCTTTTGAGGTTCAAGCTGAGGCTGAGAGGGGATAGAAGTTCCATGGTCCAAATATTTGTAAACAGAGCTGTTTTCCCAAGCAAAGCAGAAGCAGATGCCACCAGCCAGTGGCAGAGGCCAGGCCTTGGCACGGGGCGGCAAGCTTGAGGCTGGGAAGCTGCAACCGGGAGGCTGGCCAGGGATTGCATCGTGAGGTCCTGGCGAGCTGCTTACTTGTTAGATAAGATATTTGTGTGCTGCCTGGCCAGACTGCAAGTGGAGGAGAGCGGGGCCCGCCTCTCACTCCCATCTGGGTTCCCAGTGCATACTGAGACCAGGTACACAGTAGGAGCTCAGCTCATGTCTCCAAAAAGTCCACCTGGCAAGCTCCAGGATCAGCTCCCGCTGTCGAATCAGGTAGAACTGGGCTGGGCCACACTCAGGGACTGCATGGCCTTGGCCACACCCTTAATGGCTCTGCCTCGGTTGCCTCATCTGTGTAATGGGGATGCTGAAGCACCCTCCTCACAGGGTTGCTAGAGGGGTTGAGGAGCCCAGGTTTGGCCCAGTGTTGGCTCTTGGGAAATACTCCTTCTTAGGGACTCCTCTGCCAGCAATCTTGAGGAGCTGGCAAACAACCGGGGGAAATCCACAAGTCAGGAGACACCGTGCCACGGAGGTGGCAGCACATTGACTCCGTGGATACAAGGAAACTGGCCGGTGACAGGGTCATGGGATCTAGTCCTGCATCACTCAGCAGGGCCTCTGCTTGAGATTCTTTTCTCCTCCCTCCCTTCCCCTTGTTCCTCCCCCCACCTTCCCTCACTCACACTCCCTCTCTCAAATAAATAAATAAACAAGTGAAATCTTTAAAATAAATAAATAAATAAAAATAAAAATGTGTGTGGGATGGCGAGGATGGGGGACACTGGAGAGAGGCCGTCTAGCACAGTGGCCCAGCTATGGGCTCTGCTGTGGGCCAGGTTTCCTATCCCCACCCCCGCCAAAACCATTCTCTATCCTTCTGATCTGTTACATGGGCTCTTAGAGGTACCAGCGTCCTAAGGCTGTCAGGGGTCAGTGGCTATCGCTGCCCAGAACAGTGCCACACTGTTGTAGATGTTTCCGTGTTTGCTTGAAGAGACAGCACAGCATAATGGGTTTGGGTTCCAGGTCTGAGTTCAAGTCTAACTTTCTCTCCTCCCAGCAATGGAAGGAAGAGTCACGGAGTCACTGTGAACATTGAGCACGCGCTCAGTCGAGGAGGAATAATAATGGCGGTGACAGTAACACGGTGATGCCGATGAGAGGAGTACATGGAAGCACTCAGCAGGTGGCTGCTCCTTCCAGTCTGTTCCCCGTGATTGTGGTTACCCCGGGCCGAGACCGTCCTGGAGTATGAGGTCTTAGGTGTCAAGAGAAATGGACCTAAAGGCTGGGCTTTCAAGGGTCCTGTGATGGTTAATTGCATGTGTCCAACTGACAGGGCCACAGTGCCCAGATATTTGGCCAAACATTATTCTGGATGTTTCTGTGAGGGTGTTTTTGGATGAAATCAAGATTTAATTGGGTGGAGTTTGACTAAAGCAGAGGGCCCTCTAGCAGGTGGGTGGGCCTCACCCAATTAGTTGAAGGCCCGAATACAACAAAAGACAGCTCTTCCCCAAGCAAGAGGAAATCCTGCCACAAGACAGCCTTTGCACTTGAACTTCAAGAATGGCTATTCCCTGGGCTTCTAGCCTGCTGAACAATGTTGCCGATTTTGTTGGCCTCCATAATTGCATGAACCAATTTCTTAAAATAAATCTGTCTCTCGGTCATTTTATATATATATATATGAATATATATAAATGTATATAACATATACACACCCATCCTGTTTGTTCTCTTTCTCTAGAGAACCCTTATACAGATCCTGTGTTTATTGATAAAAAAAAGTATGCCTAGCACCAGCCACCTCAAGAGACAAAAAACGAGAAAGAAGCCGTCCTCAGCAAGGTTCTTTCAAATAGAACTGGAAGGGCATCCAGTAGACCCTTGGGGCCCCAGACCCTGGGGAGGCCTGGAGTGTTAGGTGTGGGGGCAGGGGCAGAGCTGGGTCTGGTTACTTTGTGAAACCACGGCAGATCCAGCAGAAGGCAAGAAAGTTCCTTCTTGGGGAAAACATCAAAGTAATGAATTTGTTGAGACGGCTGAAAGGAGCCTAGACCTTTCTCTACACCCAAGTACCTGCCTTGTGGAGAAACACTGTGGATGGAAAGAAGCCTGGGGTCCTCGGCTGAGTTGGCGCCTATGTCCCTAGTCTCAGTCTCCTCATATATAAGGCATAATGAGGGCTAGGGCTCTAACATTTCCAAAGCGCTCACCGGGGGGATGCCGCAGGGGGTGCTGGGCAGGACAGTGAGCCAGGCAGAGGGGCAGAGGGGACTGGGTAGGAGCACAAGAAGCCCCAGGGATATAACCCAAGAATCAGGCTGGGGGAAAGTCCCTTGGGGAACATATTTTTAATGGGGGCAGGGAGAAGTGGGTACCTTCTGTAGAAAAGCTACTTTAAGTCATGCTGGGTGGATCACTGAGTGACGGGAAGAGCCCTTCAGGGTTCAGAGATTCCAGAAAAACAAAGCTTTCTTTCTGCGCTATCAAATGTTTCTATAAAATCTGTCTTCAAAAACATTTGAAAATTATTCAGGCGCCCTCCACTCTAACCATCTAATTTAATATTTTGTATGTTGTCATTAAAAAATAACTTTGGTATTTACTTCTGCTTCTTACAAAAAGAATAATTATTTATTATAGAATGTTAAGAAAATTCGCACAAGGGGGATAAAAGATTGCCTGTGCGTTAATGAGGGTAGGCCACCTGCTGTTAAAAAACCTCCAAATTTCAGCAGCTTACAGTAATAGATTATTTTTCCTCATGCAAAGGTCCATTGACAGCATTTGCTACATGGCCTTTCTCTTGATGATTCAGGACCCAGGATCCTCATATGTGTGTCTCCATCATCCTCTAGGGCCCCGCGTGCTTTGTCTCCAGCCAGTGGGTGTAGAAACAAGAGCAAAGATTATGCAGCGGGTTTTATGGGTTAGGCTTGGAAATGGCAAGCAGGATTTCTGCTCACATTTCATTGGCCAGAATTTGGTCACATGGCCACATCCTCATCTCATGGGAGGATGGGAAATGTAGTCTAACTATGTGTTAGGAAGAAAGGATGGGTCCTGGTGAGCCCGTAACAGTGTCTGCTGCATCCTGAACTTGGGTGCTTTGAGAACCACCATTCATGTTTTGAGGAACCCCCTTCCATTCTTTTTTCTATGCCATGTACATTTTGTGTCATAGAGCATTCAGCTAGCCTTTGTCTCCAATTCCTGGGAGGCAAACTCTATGCACTTGGAATTTCCTGAGTAATAGGAGTGCCTTTATTATTCTTGGGGTGCCCCTCAGACCACCCCTGATAGTTTATGCTAACAGGATGACTCAAGATGGGGGTTGGCCACCCCTGCAAGACCAACCCTGGGATTAGAGGGCTTTGAGCCACATGATATCTGTCCAACTTCTGGGGTGAGGAGGGGGTTTGAGACTGAGTTGAGTCCATCATGGAAATTGAGTGAAGTCTCATGAAAAACTCTGGATGCTGAAGCTCTGGCGAGGTTTCTGGTTGGCAGTACTCTGTCACATCCCGACGCCAGGAGGGTACTGTGGTTCTAAGCACGATGTTAGTGCTGGGTTTGGAACCTTCCCAGACTGAGCCCCATGCATTTCTTCTAACTTGCATCCTTCTGCAGCAATAAAATGGCAATTGCAGTGACAGGGTTTTTCTGCATTCTGTGAGACTTTCCAGAGAATTACTGAACCTCAAGGAGTTCAAGGGGACCTCTAGGTTTATAGCCCACTGGCCTGAGGTGAAGGTGGCCTTGGGGACCACCAGACTGCAGCTGGTGTCTGAAGGGAGGGCAGTACTGTGGAGGACTGTGCCTTCTAGCTGTGAGGCTTGGCTCCACTCCAGGTCTGTATGGATAGAGATATGGAATTACACACGTAAACACTCATTGAAAGGCATGTTTACAAAGATGGGATTGCTCTATAAATCTTATTTTATAAGATGCTTTCCCCAGCCCCTCCTTGAATGTTGTTGCTGATGTCTTTCCAAAGACTTGACCTGATCCCAGGTTACTCCCATAACCCAGCCAGAATTCTTGGTCACTACTGGTTTTCCCAAGTTTGAGATAGATAGAAATGGCCCAGCGTAGCCTTTTACCCTTGTCTCGTCCATACCTGGTCCTTGACAGCATCCAGAAGCATCTCTGAAGGAAGACTGGGTTAGCTTAGCACAGCTAAGCCTGGGCAGGGAGACCTGGGCCTGTGGCAAGCCCTCCAGAGCCTGGGAGGTTGGGTGCCCTGGCTGGAGCTGTGGCATAGGGAGGACAGTGTGGGCTGAAGCAGTGGCCCGGTCCAGGCTCCAGCCCTCATAGACTTCAGGACTTGGGGCCAGGGCCAGCCAGTCCCAGAGCAAAGATCCAGCCTGGAGGCCCCAGGGCAGCACTCCAACTCCACCCAGGCTCCGGCCCTTCACCCAAGGCCGTCCTGCTGCAGCGGCTGGGATGGCCCCAGCTCCCTGCCAGCCTGATCTTTCACTGTTGCCTGTCCTCCGCCCAGGAAACTAGGGTGGGGCTGGGGGTGGAGAAGCAGGAAGAG
Organism: Taxidea taxus jeffersonii; assembly: GCA_003697995.1. Lineage (NCBI taxonomy): Eukaryota > Metazoa > Chordata > Mammalia > Carnivora > Mustelidae > Taxidea > Taxidea taxus. Next base: position 24,736 of record ML095871.1, read on the forward strand.
AAACAGATAATGCTTGCCACCTTATGGTCATGGTCACGTGCAGAACCTGAAACTTGACCTCAGATGTCCTCTAGGTCAATGATTACCAAACTCCTCTGCTGTTATAATTACCAGAGGAATCTATTTAAAAGGTAGATTTCCAGGCATCACTGTCCAGGCAGACTCATCCATGAGGGCTGGGGTGGGATATAAGAACCTGCAATTATCACACTTACAGGGGATTCTGATATAGGTGGGCCCTAAATAGCTTTCTGGTACACACTCCTCGATTTCCTGAGACTCAGAGAGAGTAGGTAACTTTTTAATGTCACACAGCCAAGGGGGTTCAGAACTTGGGTGAGGATCTAGGTCTTCTGATCCAGCTCAAGACAGGTCAGTGGGAACAGAGCTAGATATATGGAGGGCAGAGGACAATTTGAAAAGTTCCAGGAAGGACCCCATGATCAAAGACCTGCCATTATGTCTGAAATTCCACCATTAGACATTTATTCCTTTGGGCTTCAAAGATTTTAAATTTCCCGGAGTCCACCATTGAAAATGCTAATCTTTCTGGGGTGGGAGCTTTCTAAATTGTTGCAATGAACACATTGACAGCTAGCTTCTGGGCACCTTCCACCAGGGATGAAAGCCAGGGAGAAGCAGAGACTTTATGCCAGGAGTTCAGGGCCTTGGACGGAGCAAGGGTGTCTGGGAAGGGGTGTGGGCGCAAACCAGAATCAGACTTCACGTGCTTTATTATCTTTGGAGACAGAACATCCTGGCAGGGACAGCATGACATCTCAGAGTCAGCCTGGCCTGGGTTTGAGCCAGGCTCTGTCACTTCCCAGCTCTGCGGCTTCATTGCTCTGAGCCTCGGTTTCCACATTTGCTAGGCTAACACTAACTCTTGTCCCATTGAGTTAGAGCAAAACTGCAGAACAGTCTGAACACTTGAATATATGCCCTGGCCTTGGGGAGGCACAGAGAGAAGGACAGTCACCCAATGTCACCTGCCTTCCCTGTGGGGGCCAGAATGAACAGTGGCTCTGGGTGGCCAGCTTTGTTTGCAGAGGTGCCCTGGCTCCCGGCATCCCTAGGACCTGGGTACCACAGAATAAGAGGCTTTGCGATCCCAGCAGGGCTTTCCATTCTTCCCCATTTGGGGATGTGGAAACTCATCTCTGCCTTTTCTTCTCTTTAGGAAACAACAACAACAACAAAGCCGGACTCCTGTCCTGGGGGACAGTGCTGCCTCCCGCAGGAATGGTGGTGGGAAGAGCTTTTCCACAGCCCCCCCCTCCCCTGCTAACCACAACTGTGCAACCCCTGCCTTCCTTCCCTCCTTCGCCGGCTGGCGGCCCACAGGGTGGCGGTCCCTGGGAAAATTCTCAGAGCCGAGGAGTCAGCAGACAGTGCCCGGGGCCTTGGCAGGCTCCTGGATCCAGGATGCCTCCTCCACGGCTCAGCCTCCAGTCTGAATGCGCCAACAGGATGTCTGCTGGCCTGGCACTGACAGGAGGAGCTACGCCGTGCAGGTGACTCACGTGCTCCTTGGGGCTTCCAGAAAATCCAGTGCCCAGGGATGGGGGGTGGAGTGGCAGAGACAGCGGGGATGGGGGCCAAGAGAACTGGGACCTTTTGCCTTGGCCACTGTGGCTGCAGGAAGCTTCGGACCCACGGTGTCTCCTACAAAGACAGCACAGGTCTGGTCTGAAACTGGAAGGCAACCCACATGGCCCTCTGCTCCTGGCTTCTTCCCCTGGGGCAGAACAGCTTCTCTCTTATGACTCAAGCCATGCATATGCATTATTGCAAAGCTAAAATACAGGGAAGAAAAAGAATTATCATCCCAACTCACTATTCAGAGAAAATCAATTTTGACCCTGGGTTGCATTCCCTCTCAGACTTTTACATAAGACAGAAAACAGAGCAATGCCAAGTGGGGTCTGCCAACTGTTTCATGAAGTGCGAGAAACATGAGTGAGCACAGAGAAGCTTCTATTGGATTTGAAGTGGCCACCACATTTGTATTTATTGTGTTTTCCAAAAGTATTCACCTGTTAACAGAATGGAAATGACAAAGAGGTCCTCCAAGCCTAGATAGTTTGGGAGACACACATATAGATATTATTTTAAGAAGCATCTTGTTTTGTATCCTGTCCCCTGTCCTGTCTTCATACTGGGTCTCCCCTGACCACCTCACATTGTGCCTAGTGGTCGTCCCGCTTTCATGGCATCCGTGTTCCCCAGTGTTTGTTTACCAGGTCTTAGTACTGGACATTCAGATGATGTTCAAGGTCATCACCAATCGGTGATGAACATCCTCATTCAGATTCCCTCTGCGCATTTGTGCCATTACTTCCTGCAGATAAAGTTTCAGAAATGGGAGAGCTGGAATGAAGGATGCCCATTTTTTTCAGACTTTAGGCATGTTGCTAAAAGGATCTGAAGAAAAGCTGACCCAATTCGTGGGCAAGTTAGGAGAGCTCGGGTTTTCAAGGAAGGCATCGCTGGGTGGGGGGATCGATTCATACAAAATAGCCGCCTCTTCCCATGACAGCGTTTCAGGGTTTGGAGACTGTGACCATGGATCCCCTTCTCCAGGCTCCTTGTCCCCAAGTCCTTTAGCTGCTCCTCATATGGAACCAAGAAGGGCAGGGCCAAAAGTGGCCTTAGGGATCCCTGGCTCAGGAGTTCCCAAGTTGGCTTCTATGGCGCACTGGTACTACCAGCCAAATGATGATTTCAAGCATCTTGAAAATCAGTGAATTAAGCAATCCAAGAAGATGTTCACTGCAGGACTTTTCAGAGCATTTGATATGTTAATGTGTTTTGTTTGTTTGTTTTAATCTCCAAAAAGGGGCTATAGTTTCCCAGGCTCATTCGACCATGGAATCCTCCAGCGAAGGGTGGCTCAAAGAAACAACAGTTTGTGGAAAATTCCCCAGCACCGTGGTTTTCAAACTTTCAAAAAGACAAAGAAGGCTTTCTTCAAATTATTGTCTATAAGAAATCTAATAGATTTTATGCAGAGCAGATAAAAACAGGAACAGAACACCACAGAGGCCTGATGATTCATTGTCTTTCTGAGGGCCTGGGAAGTGTCTCAAAACTCCTGGGGAATCCTGTAGCACTATTTGAAGAACACAGCCCCCTGCTCTGTGTCCCCTTCCCCACCCAGGACCATTTAAAAGGTCAATGTGTGGGGAAGAGGGGGACTCTGTGCGTAGCTAGTAGCATTGGAGGAGCACTTCTGGGTCAGATCTAGGCCAAGTGCGGGACTCTAGAGAAAAACAAGACACATTCCGTTGTCTCCCAAAAGTCTCAAGTCTGCTGTGTGAGATGCCCACAGACAGATGCAAAGAGAATTACAAATAGAAAAGTATGTAATAAGCACATTCGGTTTTTCGTCTGCTGCATAACCCTTCCTTTGGGAAGCTGCTTCTCTCTTACTCCATTACCGGCAAGGTACAAATCACAATATTCCAGGTTTCTGGTCTACCAGGTGGTAATGTGACATTTGCCTGGCCATCACAGGACTCTATTCTCCTGGTCTCAGTACCCATTTTGGGTTGGCACATGATGCAAACCCGGCCAATCAGAATCATTCCCTAGGGCTGTAGCCTGAGGCTCTTTCAGATGGGGCCTCTACGTTGGGATGATGGGAACATGCTGCTGAGAGTGAGTGAGTTCTCTTTTCACCCCCCACTGCATGGAGGTATTCCATCTGTAGCAGGAAAGAGTGAGGGCACAGCCCCCCCGCCCAGAGACAAGGGTGTAGCAATGAAAGGCGAGAGAGTCCTAATGTGTTCATTTCTGGGACCTGCTCTCAGCCTGCACTTTGCAGACGTGTGAGCCAATTAGCTCCCCTTGGGGGCTTACACTAACATGAATTGCATTTCTGTTGTTTGTTTTCGAAGGTGTCATTGACTGACAAAGATGCATCATGTCTCGATGCAAGGAACAGAAGACATCAAGGAGGGAGAGGTCTCTTCCAGCTAGAACAGCCAGAAGAGACAGCTCAGAGGATGTCCAGCTTGAACATGACTTGGAGGATGTAAATCCTCTGCGGGTGGACAGGAGGGTGTGAGCAGAAACCGAGGGCTGGGAAAGTATAATAGTTGACTAGAAGACAGGGGAGTACTCGGAAGGACAGGTTTGGGCCATTCTGTGGGATGGCCTTGAAAATGAGGGTGAAAGTTTTAAATGTTATCTGGTTGGCATCAGGGAGACACTGAGAGTGTTTGAGCATGGGTGATGGGCATAGAGAAGGTATGGTCTCATTGGTGTTTTAGGAAGACCCCTCTGACGGCAGGAGACAGCTGGAGCATGAGGATGAGGGGTGGGGAGGACCACCACTGAATGAATGGGAGCACTGAGCTGCCACCAGTAGAACAGAGAAGTAAAGAGGAAGTTCTGACTTGGGAACAAGGGGATAGGTTGGATCAAGCCACTATGGACTAAGCCGTGCCCCACCCCCCAAAATTCACATATTTTAAAGCAAGCCCTAACCCCAGTGTGGCTGTATTTGGAGTAAGGAAGTAATGAAGGTTCAAGGAGGTCTTAAGGGCAGAGCCCAAAACCTGTAGGATTAGTGTCCTTATAAGAGAAGACACCAGAAAGCACCCCCTACTCTCTCTCCCTTTGCCACATGAGAACGAGAAGGTCTGCAAGCCAGGGAGAGAGTTCTCACCAGGCATCCACTTGACCTACACCTTAATATCTTGATCTTGAACTTCCCAGCCTCCAGAACTCTGAGAAATAATTCTTTTTTTTTTTAAGATTTTATTTATTTGTTTGACAGAGATCACACAAGTAGGCAGAGAGGCAGGCAGAGAGGGGAGGGGAGAAGCAGGCTCCCGGCCGAGCAGAGAGCCCTATGTGGGACTCGATCTCAGGACCCTGGGATCATAACCCGAGCCGAAGGCAGCGGCTTAACCCACTGAGCCACCCAGGTGTCCCAAGAAATAACTCTTGTTTAAGCCAGCGAGTCTACGGTATTCTGTTATGACCGAAACGTAGGCAAAACCATGTGGGACATCCCATGGAGGCACCTGGCAGTCAGGTAGAGACAAAGAAGTGAATTTGGGTGAACCTCCCCCTGGAGGCACTCTTCTTGGTGGTACAGATCTGCCCGCACCTGGGGCCAGGTACCCAGATAGTCAGGTGCGACCATCACCACCATCTATAAAAAACTTTTCTCATCAACCCAAACAAAAACTCTGGGCCCATGAAATAAAAATGCCCCCTTTTCACTTCCTCCCAGCCCCTGCTAACATTGATTGCATTTTGTCTTTATGAGTTTGCTTATTTTAGGTACCTCATATTAATGGAATCACACAATATTTGTCCTTCTGTGTCTGGTTTATTTCACTTAGGGTAACGTTTCCAAGGCCCGCCCATTTTGTAGCATTTATCAAAATTTCATTTCTTCTAACAACTGAATCATATTCTGTTGTACTTACACACCCCATTTTGTTTATTTGTTCATCTGTGAATGGACTCGCGGGCTGTTTCCTCCTTTTGGCCGCCGTGAATAGGGCCGCTCTGAACACAGGCGTCAGCAGCTGTAATCTTGACCACTAGGCCCAACCAGTGCCTTTCTTTTTTTTTCCCTCCTGAATCACTGGAAATCATTTCTAGCTACAAAAAAACATAAAAGGGGAGTAGAAGAGGAACAGTGTTTGGATTGGGATTTGATTTCTCCCACGATCTCCCCACATCTTGTGGCAGCCCATAAACCTGATACAGCTTCCTAGTGCTCTGTGAAAACCCGAGTCTGGCCCTCAGGTCCGGCTTCCTCTTGAAGGTGGTGCTACCTTGACCTCCACCCCCGCGGCAGCAAATGGACATCAGCATTCAGCCTGCTGCTCAAGCCCCAAATCTGAACCCTCTTATCCATCCTCTTACATCTATTCCACGGGCAGCTCACCCTTCCAGAATAGAGCCTGATTCTGCGCAGTGCTCTGCCTCCCTAGTCCGTGTCATCATCCCCCTGGCTGGAACTGAAATGGCCCCACAAAGTCTCCTGCATCCTCCCACTGCCTCTCTGCAACCCGCTTTCCTCCCGCTGCTGGTGGACTTCGGAAAACAAAAGCTGGATCACACCATGCCTCTCTTTATGGCTCTCTAGTAGCTTCCATTCCCCTTGGCCACCCCTGACTTATCTGGTTCCGTGTCTATGCAGCCACTGCTACCCCGCCAACCGCATCTGGTGCCCCTTTCCCCTGTTCACACCAGCCACTCTGCCCTTCCCTGCTTGCTCCTTCTTCGGGGACTTTGCAGTCTGATGGGTTTTCTGTTCAAAATACCCTTTCCTCTGACCTTTGCATGGTTGGCTGTTTCTCATCTCTGAGAGATCCATTCTCATGTCACCTCCTCCAGGAAGCTTCCCTGACCATCTGATTGGAGCAGCTGCTCCAGGCCTCCAGGCCCAGACAATGCCATCCCATAACCACACTTCAGGTCTTTGCAGCATCTGTTGCTATCTGGAAGTATGCGCTATCTTTCTTTATGTCCTTGCTCATTGTCTCTGGTCCTCTCTGTCCTGTTTGCCATTCCACCCTGCCCCACCATCCTGTTCCCAGAACAGGGCCTGACTGGAGGGCACTCAAGTCTTATTTAACAAGTAAGCAATCAGCTGCACAAGGAAGTGTGCCTGGGACTATCTCTGGAGTCTCCCTGTGTGTCTGGAGTTTGCCATGGGATCCAGGCTCTGCCAACACATCCTTGTGGCCCGGCGTCTCCCAGGAACAAAAGAATCATCGCCATCCTCCGATGGTGGCTGCTCCAGGGTCGCTTCCCTGTCACCGCCAGCAGCTGCAGGCAGAGGGTGTCTAAGAGAACGCAAGCAAGCGCAGACATGGACCCCTTCTGTGAGGCTCTGGGGCTCCACCAGGGAAACTGGTCTACCTGGGGTCCAGCCTCTGCTCCTAGCAGTTCCAGGAAACCTCGGGGTCTCCTTACATATGGCTTTTCTGCTCCAGCGAGGAGGGCGATGCTGCAGAGACAGCCTCTCCCTGTCTTGTGGTTGGGCTATTCTTGGGCCCTGGAATGTGCTTCTGCTCGGTGCTGACAGCTGTCACCTCTCCCAGTGGTGCCAGGCCTCGGGAGCTCCACTCGCTGGGTGGCGAGGGCTTCTGCCGGCGCCACGCCCACCTGCGCGCTGGCAGGCACGGTAGGAGGACCTCAGAACATGTGGCACTGGGGGCTCCTCAGGGCGCAGCTGGCTCTTCCCCCTCCTGGCAGACAAAGGCTTCCTGCTCCGGCAGGGACAAGAGCCCGTTTCTAATTCTGGAACAAACAGGCCAAGCCTCTTCTAGCAGGAGGAGAAACAGGACTACCCAGGGCCTCTGCCTGATTGGCTTGCTTTTTCCTAGGACTGGAGCAGGACAGGAGGCCATGGTGGGAACATCCACCATCATGAAGAGTCAGAAGAGTCCCTCTGCTCTAGGAGTGGGACTGCTTTCTCTGTCCCCCACTCACCCTCCCTCCATTGGCCACACTCCCTGGCACCAGAGCTCCTACCCCACTGTCTCCCGCCTGGTGTCAGGACTGATGGTCACTGACCTGTGGGCTGCCATTCGCTCTTCCCCCAACACCCAGCTGATCGTGTCCAGACTCTTGCAGAAACTGAAAATAACCCCCTTTTCTTCCTGCATTGTTTGCTGAGTCACCAAGCTTTAAGTCATTGTCCCCATCATCACCATATTAGGCATGCCATCACCATGGTTACCACTTACCAACATTGGCATCCGTGCAGTAGCTATGTGACCAGCACCACGCCGAGCACTTGCTACGTCCCATTTACTCCTTGTGAAGGTAGTCTTTATTCTCCTCTTCATTTCAGAGAGGAGGGAACTGAACTCAGAGAGGTTGAGTCCTGTGTCCAGTTCCACACAGCTAGCAGAGCTGGGATGCTCACAGGATGCCCACGGTCTGCCCAGCCCTCAAGCCCCATGGCTTCCCGTGGCCCCAGGGGTTAGCACCTGAGTTCTGAAACCAGGTTGCCTGAGCTCTTTGAAGCCCAGTGCCAGCCCTGCCTCTTCCTCGCTTTGCAACTGGTGTCACTATTGACCTCCGTTTGCTCATCTGTGACATGGGAATGACAATAGTGCCTATGCCCTCAGGGTTGCCACGTGCATTCAAGGAGTTAATAGATGGAGAGTGCATAAATCGTTTTCACCCAGTGACTGCGTATGACGTCAATGCACTGTGACAGGTGCAGAAAGTGCAATAAAACGCAGCCTCTCCCCTTGTGAGCTTCCAGTCTAATGGGAAAGATTGTCACGTTGTCGGATGAACTGAGCCACATAAGGGAAAAGAAAGGGGCACATAAGTGTACATGGCAGGGACACCTACCTGCCTCAGGACCTTCCACTCGTGGCAATGCCTAGGCCAACTTCATTGTGTTTTCCAGTACATTTTTGATTTTGGAATAATTTTAGATGTAGAGAAAAGTTGCAAGGGTGTTACTTAGAGTTCTCAAACTCTTACCCTGGCTTCCTTTGATATTAACCTCCTACACAACCACGCTCCATTTGTCAAAACTAAGAAATTAACATTGGTACAATCCTATTAACTAAACCACAGTCTCTGTTCGGATTTCACCGGTTTTCCCAATCCAGCACTTAATCCTGGAGAACAAGTTGCATTTGGCCAGCTTAGTTTTGAAGGATGAATAGAAGTTCGATGGGGCCTAGCTCTAGTCAGGGGAGATTCTGGGCCTCATAGAACAGATGGGCATGCACCTGGACTTTTGAACACATACTTGAAGAATGTGTTATTTCCCCAGAAGGAAGACAAAGGAAAGGGACCACGGAAGATGTTCATCCTATTAGCTGTTCCCAGACACGCCGCCCCTAGCTCTGACCCCACGGAGAGGTTATAGGAAGAGGTAAAGATTGTGGAATGAGGCCAAGGCCACGTCCATGGGCCTGTTTCCTGCATGGAAGGTCTGAGTGAGGGATCTTACAAGCAAGCTCAAGAAGGAAAGAGCACGGTTTTCCAAATTGGGATTGAGCCCTGAATCCTTGGAATGAGGAGGGCATGGATTGGACAGCACCAGGAAGGCTGCTGGGGTTGAGTTCCCGGCCTTGGGGTGCAGTTAGGTGTGTTCAGGAGGAAGGTGGGGGATCTGTGGAGGGTGGCAGCAAAGCAGGGTCTCCTAAGTTCAGGGAAGCCTCTTCTAAGAAAAAAGTCCTGCCCTTCTCTTTGACTCATTTTTCTATCTTGGTCTTTGCTCACCACGGGCATGGTGAGCCAGAGGATCCTGGGCTTGGGGTCAATGACTAGCGGGGTAGCCTGCTCAGCTCTGCACCTAGGCCAGTCCCAACCTCCACTTACAGAACTTTGTTGGGCTTCTGGGGACTTGTCCTCGGTCTTGGAGCCAAAGCCTTAGCTATCATAGTGTATTACTGGTCTTGTTTTCCAAGCTGGCAGACCAGGCCAGAGGACCACGGAATCTGTGTTCATTTGTCCTTTCATGCAACACAATCCATTGAACAGCAGCCCTGAGGTAGGCACTGTGCTGGGCAATGGAGGGGGCTTCCTGTGGAGCTCTGTTCTCCCAGTAGCCTAACTTCAATAAGAATTACAAAGGATATAAAACTTTTTGTAACCCCATAGAGTTGCCTCCTGCTACCATAACAAATTACCACGAATGTAGTGTCTTTTTTATTTAAATTCAGTTAATTAACATAGACTGTATTATTAGTTTCAGAGGTAGAGGTCAGCGATTCATCACCTGTGTATAACACCCAGTGCTCGTGACATCACGCACCCTCCTTACTGCCCATCACCCCTTCCAGCAGCCCTCGGTTTGTTTCCTATGATTAAGAGTCTCTTATGGTTTGTCTCCCTCTCTGATTTCCCCTTGTTTTATTTTTCCCTCCCTTCCCCTATGCTCTACTGTTTTGTTTCTTAAATTCCACATATGAGTGAAATCGTTTGCTAATTGTCTTTCTCTGACTGGCTTATTTCACTTAGCATGATACCCTCTAGTTCCATTCAGGTCATTGCAAGCGGCAAGATTTCATTTTTGATGGTTGCATAGTATTCCAATGTGTGCGTGCCACGTGTGCATCACATCTTCTTTATCCATTCATCTGTTGATGGACATCTGGGCTCTTTCCATAGTTCGGCTATTGTAGACATTGCTGCTATAAACATTCGGGTGCATGTGCCCCTTTGGATCACTACATCTGTATCTTTGGAGTAAATACCCAGTAGTGTGATTGCTGGGTCATAGAGTAGCTCTATTTTCAACTTTTTGAGGAACCTCCATGCTGTTTTCCGAAGTGGCTGCACCAGCTTGCATTCCTACCAACAGAGTAAGAGGGTTCCCCTTTCTCCACATCCCCACCAACATGTTGTTTCCTGGCTTGTTAATTTTAGCCATTCTGACCAGTGTGAGGTCACAAACACAGCATCTTAAAACAACATAAATCTAATATCATACAAATTTGGAGGTCTGAAATCCAAAATAAGTCTCCCTTAGCTAAAGTCAAGGGATCGGGAAGGCTTGTTTCTTCCCGAGGTTCCAGGGGACAAGCTGTTTCTGCATCTTTGTCAGTTTCCAGAGGCTCTGCCTGCATTCCTTAGCTCCTGGCCCCTTCCTCCATCTGCAAAGCCAGCAATGTAGCCTCTTCCCTCCTCCCTGACCCATGCTCTGCCCTTAGATCTTTCTCTGTTATAAGGATCCCTGCAATTACGGTCAGCCCACCCAAATCGTCCAGGAGAATCTCTCCATCTCAAGATCCTTAATAATATCTGTGAATTCCCCTTTGCATTGGAAAATAACATATTCCCAGGTTCTGGGAATTAGGACATGGCCATCTTTGGGGACCATCTTTTTGAAAGCAGTGAAGGAGCCCAGGCTCTAACATCCACAGACCTGGGTTTCAATGCATGCCTTGTATCTCCTACTGTGTGCCCTTGACTTACTTAATCACTCTGTGCCTTCATTTCCTCCTCTGTAAAATGAAGCTAAGGAGGGAAACTTAGCTCAAGGGTTGCTGTAAGAAATATATAAGCTAGAGTATGAATTCTAGCCCTGGAACCTTAGCTAGAAACAACAGAAGTTGCCTTTCTGCTGCTTGAAGTAGAAAAGTAGCCACTCACAAAGCCAATCAGGAAGGCTGGAAGTCTCGGGCCAGAAAATGTCAGGAGAAGGCAGAGCTGGCAGCCACAGTGCAAGCCACACTCCCTGAACCCACCCAACAAGGGTTTCCAGATCCCTCCCCCAGGCCTGTGCACACAGCGCCTCCCACTGCCCACTGCCCACTGCCCCTTGGGTCCCTGCCATAGGACCGGGGCAGCCCCGGGGCTCAATCAAGTGCGGGAGGGTGTGATTGGGTGGCTCCGGTCACATGGCTCCTCCCAGTTGCCAGGGCCCCTGGAAAAGCCAGGTTTGGCTCTCTCCGCCTCTTGGCCCAGTGCTGGCTCTCCTTCCCCTCCCCACGCATGGGATGGGGAGCTCTTCAAACCCAGAAAAGTGTTCAGCCCCCAAATGGAGCACTCCCTCAAGGCCACTTGGGATGCTCTTGAGCCGAGGCTTCATGTCGAGGGATGCAGTACCATTGCACCCATTCCCGGGAACGGCAGAGGGAACAGAGCTGCCTCCCAGCCCGATGTCCCGGGAGCTCTCACCCAGATGCCAGCCAAACTCCGAGGACGACAGCCACCCCTGGGTCGGCATCTGGTCAGCGAGCCCCTGCTTGGGCTGGAGAGCTTGGAGAGCTGGCTAACTTCGTCAGCTTTTGTTGGAAGGAGAAGAGAAGCGCAGAGAGCGAGAACGAGCGTGAAGCAAGGCAAAGGCGTCCGAAAGATGTTTTTAATGTGCATCCGATTATGCAGCCCAGCTTCCCGGCACGTTCCTGCCTGAAGACAGCTTGATGATTTGAAGGCAGCCGCGGTCAGATTGTATACCTGTCAACTGCCTCTCGGCGCTCGCAGGGGCACGGGCTCTAATGAGGCCTGACACCTCAGGAATCCAGCAGGATTCGAAACAGCCGCAGAGGGCAGGAGGGGAGGCAGGCGGGGCTGGCTCCGGCCACTTGGGCCCTGCCTGGAATGCACCAGAGGAGGATGGGAGGGAGCCCGGAGGCTCCGGCTCCAAGATGTGCCATGGCCATTATTGCTGAGGGGACAAAGGGAAAGTCACATTGCCACTCTGAGCCTCAGTTTCCCGGTCTGTAAAGTGGGTCTTCTTTCAAAGGTTCATCAGGGAGATCCCAGATAGAGTATACACAATGCCTAGCTCACAGCGACACCTAATGAATGATCATAATGGGTCTTATCTACATTGTCGACACCCCGGTCGACCTGCTCATTCTTGACTGTTTGTTGACTGGGGAGGTGCTTGGAAACTCTGCCTTCTGAACGTTGACCCACCGTGATATACTCTTCCAGCTTCCTGGAGATATAACATCACGTTATATGTCAAATAAGGTGTACCAAGTGTTGATTTTATCAACACTTTTTATTTTAAAGATTTTATTTATTTATTTGACAGACAGAGATCACAAGTAGGCAGAGAGGCAGGCAGAGGGAGAGGGGGAAGCAGGCTCCCCACTGAGCAGAGAGCCCGATGCGGGGCTCAATCCCAGGACCCTGGGATCATGACCTGAGCCAAAGGCAGAGGCTTAACCCACTGAGACACCCAGGTGCCCCATATCAACACTTTTTATCAAGTTTTATCAACTTGATAAATTTTCAAGTTTTACCAACACTTTTATCAAGTTTAAGGTGTACAAAGTGCTGATTTGATCCACTTGTATACTGCAAAGTGATTACCATTATAGGGTTAGCGAACCTCTCCATCAGGTCACATGATTAACTTTTCCTTTTCGAGGTGACAACATTTAAGATCGCTCTTAGCAACTTTCTTTTATTTATTTATTTATTTATTATTTTTTTAAAAGATTTTATTTATTTATTTGACACACAGAGAGAGATCACAAGTAGGCAGAGAGGCAGGCAGAGAGAGGGGATGGGGAAGCAGGCTCCCCGCTGAGCGGAGAACCCGATGCAGGACTCGATCCCAGGACCTTGAGATCATGACCTGAGCTGAAGGCAGAGGCTTAACCAACTCTGAGCCACCCAGGCGTCCCAGCAACTTTCAAATATATAGTGCAGTATTATTAACTATATACCTACCACGATTCATTGGTTTACTTCCATGAGAGCCTGCCAGGAGAATGTTTAGCCTGAGGTGAAATGTTAGAGATGAACTTGGCCCACTTGTCCATCTTCTTGATGAGGAAACCCAGGCTCAGAGCGGGTAGATTATTTACCCAAGGTTTAACTGCTTGGTGGCAGAGGAGTTTTAACAGCAGGGAGGGCAGACAGAACATCAAGCCCCTTCTTCTTGGAGCCACTGCCATGACTCTGACCCCGGGTATGTCTGATAAATGCAGAGAAGAGGTATAGCCAGGATTCTGGGGTCATCAAACATCCTTCTGGAAAATAGGGATTGAGCATGTCTGAGCCCTCAGGGAAGGCATGGAGATTTATAGGCGAGGTTGGAGAGTGCCAGTCCCTGTGCCTGGTAGAGAGAACAGTCCCGTAAACAAGTGGTACCTGCTGAGAACAGCCAGAGTGGGCGAGATGAATCCTTCTTAGGGGATGGATGTTTTCACAGTAGCTGGCAGTGGCCTCAGGCTTCAAGAAATTCACAAGATGAGATGAGGAGCACCTCGGCGACTCAGTCTGCCTTTGGCTCGGGTCATAATCCCAGGGTCCTGGGGTCCAGCTCCACACCAGGCCTCCCTGCTTAGCGGGGTGGGGGGCGGGGATGCTTCTCCTTCTGCCCCTTCCCCTGTTCATGCTCTCGCATGCTCTGTCTCTCGAATGAATAAACACAATCTTTGAAAAAAAAAAAGGAAAGAAAAGAAATTCACAAGATGAGATTCAGGGAACAGGAGGTGGGAACAATCATGTCTGCTTAAGGGACCAAGAGGGTCTTCACAAACGAGATGGGATTCACCCAACACTGCAAAGATGGAATCAAATTTCCACAGGGAGAAAAAGGTAGAAGGGCAAAGCTGGACGAGGGCACAGCCTGAGCAAAGGCATCGAGATAAGAAAGCACAGGCTGTGCTTGGAAAATAACTAGTTCAATTTGACCAGAGAATAAGGAGCAAGAAGCAGGGCAGTGGAAGATAAGACTAGTACCGTGTTTGGGATCAGATGTGGGTAGCATGCAGTGCCGTGTCAAAGAAAATTGTATTTAGTGCCAGGGGAAGAGGGAGCCATGGGAGGTTGCAGGGCAGGGAATTGGAGTAGGGAGAAGCAGGGCCAGGTGAGCAGGGAGTGGATGTTCCCCCATCACTGAGACTTGCTAGCATTCCCACTGATTGACATGCCCTCTCGGTAAACCTGGCTTTCCAGAAAATTCTCTGCCTGGAAGGCTGGTGGGCAAGCTTGCTTGGGCAGCTCCAGCGGAGTACTGACCAGTAATGAAAACAGAAGCTGCCCCGCCGGATGTCATGAAAGAGACGGAACAGCCTCCTTGAGGGTCAGGGGGGGCACCGCCAAGGGGAGTCCAGATGCCTCCTCATGAGGGGTTTGGGAACCATTCACCGGGGCAGCCAGAAACCAGTGCAGGCCTGGGCAGGTCCTGCTGGCCCACATCATATGTCTCCATGGTTCGTCCATGCTGGGAACTGGGGCCCCAGCTGGCTCGGTGTTCAGGTCCTCGAGGGGAAGGGCATCTGTCCTCGGACGCGTCCTCCATCAGTGGCATGGACCGCACTTGGGCTCCTCCTAGTTTGCTCCTGCTCCATTCCTGGGCAGATGGCGATAGACTCAGTGCTCCACTCACGTCTGCTCTAGAGTTTCTTGGCTCTTCCCTTCCCTGTACGGGAACATCCCTGTGAGGGCTCCCAGCCCCGCAGTGAAAGCAGGGCTCCCCAGCCGAGTACTATCTCGAAGGCCCGCCTTCCCTCAGGTGTCCTCCTCCCAAAGTGCTTCTCTCTGTCCCAGAAAAGCGCTCCCTCAACGGCAGCAGCTGGGACATAAAGCTGTCCCTTTCTTCTGTGCTGGGGTTTACCGTTTAATTCCTCCATGCCTGCTTACTCCTTGGCATATTCATGCTGTCCCCACTCAGCCCCTCCCATCCTCTCCGGCACTGGTCCTGCCTCAGTCTAGCCAGCTTACCCACCAGCACCTCCCAGGACACCCATGCTCCAGCTCTGTGACAACGGTGTTATTCACGTCTCCTTGATTGTAAGTGACAGAAACACTGGCTGGACATTCAGACAGCAAAATGCAATGGAAGAGAATAGAATAGAATAGGAATTAGCTAGTACAACTGGGAGCTGTGGGGATGGGGACAAGACTGAATCCAGAGTTCAAAAATGCTAATGATTGATTTTCTCCCTCCTCTGCCCCCACGGTCAGTGTGTGCCTCATTCTTGCCTCTTGCAAATGGGCTCCTGTGCAAGATAAAGAAAGGGCCTAGGATTTCCAAATCTCTGGCTTTCCAGTCTATCAAGCATAGTGGGAATGAAGCCAGCAGCCCCTTACAGGGAAGAGCTCTGGTGGGCCAGGGGTATTGGGGGCGTGGGGAGGGGGCATCGCGCCTGACCCCATTGTTGGGTTTGGATGATTGGCCTAGCCTGGGTCTACTTGTGCTCACCTGTGAGGCTTGGGAGCTGGGATTGTCACCACCATGAATCACTTCTGTTTCGAGGACGAGAAGAGGAGCAAATTCAAAGGAAAGAATAGTTTCCACATACCAGAGCCCAGAAGAGGGAGCGGTGGGCATCAGGGTGCCCTCCAGTTAGCCCAGGATGGTTTGAATAAGGAGGCCTGCCCCCACTCCCTGGGGCCATTCCGGAAGCTGAAAGGAGAGACATGAGAAGGGTCCCAATGGGGCAACCGAGCAGTGGTCTTCATAGTAAGGGGGGAGCTGGAGGCTCCCCTGCCGGGAATTTCCCAGGTTCCCCAGCAGGGAGATGCCAAGGGGCAGAAGCCAAAGTGAGGAGAAGAGACAGAGGAATCTGAGGAATGCAGAGACTGCTGGGTGGCTATGTATGAGGGGCTGGGCCAAGGGCAGGGGTGCCTGGCCACTCACCAGGTCAGCCTCTCATCTGCCCCTGCCTGCTCAGGCTGTGTGGGAAGATCCCTGGCTGGTCATGAGGCCCAGGTTCGCATCCTGACTGCACCATCAGCTGACTCTGGGCCCTGAGCTGTCACCAGCCTCGGTTCTGCCCCCGCCCCAGTGAAATGGGGAGGTTGGGATGGAAATAGCCTCAGCCTTCCCCAGAGTCAGCCCCGGCTCCTCCCATCTCCCCAGGAGTGAGAGCGCCCCAGAAGGCCCTCAGAACCCGGGAATGTGCCCCCGGCCTCGGCTTCCCCTCAGCTCCTGCCCGAGGAAGCTAGGGAAGCAGTTGGCAGGGTAGCT
Source organism: Taxidea taxus jeffersonii (assembly GCA_003697995.1). Taxonomy (NCBI): domain Eukaryota; kingdom Metazoa; phylum Chordata; class Mammalia; order Carnivora; family Mustelidae; genus Taxidea; species Taxidea taxus. The sequence goes on from ML095871.1 coordinate 41,123, forward strand.
AAAGGTCCCCTCACCTCCCCCTTTTCTCCCTGAACCATTTCTGCTTCCCCCTTTCTTTCCTCTTTTGGCTGCAAAGCACATACAGATGTGGGGCTGTCGGCCACAATCAGGGGGCTCAGGTGAGGAATGGGGCCTGGCAGCCCTTGGCTTGTGCTCGTTTGCCTGAGTGCAATTTCCCCATAATTACACTTCCTAACTTTTCAGCATCTGTGAAAGATCATCTTCTGACACAGCAGAGTCAGGCTCGCGCCAGCCAGGAGGCAAGGCCCTTCGTTCGGAATCATTTTCAACAGGCAGAGAGAACACATTCGTTCTTTCCTTTCCGGCATGAACGTTGTTCCCAGGAGACCGGCCCCGGAGGCCTGCTGGTGGCTCCGAGCAGCCCGAGCCCCGGCGCCTGCCACCCCGCCGCCCGCCTCGGGCCTCAGCTGCTCCTGGGCACGCCCACTCACAGGCGCCCGAGTGCGAATTCCCAGTCATTCCCGGGCACACGTGGAGGCTCACCTCCGCCTCGCCCTGGTAGCTCCATGACCCTGGTAGCTCCACCTCCCCAAACCATCCCCCACCCATGTTCTCTGCTGTCACCCTGTTACCCACAACCATGCTGTCACCCACAGCGGACATGTGCCCAGATGCCCCCGTAACTGCTCTTTGCTGTCTCCTCAGAGCGACGCCGAGTCTGGCCCACACCGTCACACGCGTGCCCCGTGCGGCGTCCAACCCCACCACCCCACAGCCTGCAAAGCACTCCTCTTCCATCCGGGGCCAGCAGAGATGTCACCCGACCGGAGATCCCGTGCCACCTCTCCTGGGATCTCAGAGGAAAACTTGGGTTGACAGAGGCGGGGACCAGGAGGAGAGACAGAGAGAAGTGAGAGCCGTGGACACTCTGGGAAGGAAGGAACCACTGGGGACCTCATAAATGCCTTGAAGATGTGGCCAGGTCTCTGGCCATGAGCCACAGCTCAAGGGACAGTAATGGACACAGCGTGTGCAAAGGACCACGTGGGGATGAGGCTCCGTGTACTCTAATCTCCCCATCTGGGGCCTGCTGGTCCCCAGGACTGGCGACCCCATCCCACTGCCCCAGAGTCAATAGACTGTGAGCCAAGCAAGGCACTCCCACTGCGCCGGAAACCTAATCCCCCTGGGGCTGTCATGCCCAGGTCCTCAGACAGGGCCTTCTGCTCTCTCAGGTCTGTAGGAAGTATTCCTGCTTCCAAGACCAAGAATCTGGATGGAGCCTGGGTCTGGGGTGTGGTTGCAAGCAAGCTTTTCTTTTGTCCACTGAGACCCCTATGAGGCATATGTCTCCTATCCTGAGCTCAGGGCAGACGTTCCCAATCAATCATGACACAGAGAGGTTAAGTAATTTAGCAAAGGTCACACAGCTGATACATACATAAAAGGAGCCAACTTTTGAGCCTGGGCTGTCTGAATTCAGTCCTTGGTCCTAACCACTGTGCTATACTGTCCCATACGAGCTCTGGCCCCTAGCCTCAGAGGAGTCCTGTGCAGCCTGTATAGCTCGCCAACAGAATAAGAGACAAAAGCAAATCCCCCAGTGAGGAGGTAGCAGAAAGCAGGATTTAATGTGGGGGTCACTGCAGACATGAATCTAAAGTCAGCTTGTGCTGCGTACTGGCTACGGGGTTTGGGATTTGTCGGGGGGGTTGGGGGGGTTTGGGACAGGCGACATAACCCTTTGGAGCCCATTTCTTCCACTCTAAAATGGCAACAATCATAAGTCTTTTAGAAAAGTTCAGGGGCGCCTGGGTGGCTCAGTGGGTTAAGCCTCTGCCTTAGGCTCAGGTTGTGATCTCAGGGTCCTGGGATCGAGCCCCGCATCGGGCTCTCTGCACAGTGGGGAGCCTGCTTCCTCCTCTCTCTCTGCCTGCCTCTCTGCCTACTTGTGATCCCTCTCTCTCTCTCTCTCAGTCGAATAAATAAATAAAATCTTAAAAAAAAAGAAAAGTTCATAAATCCCCCAGTTGTAAATGAATACATGGCACCATTTTATTTATCTAGGGAGCAGAGTCCCGGCTGTGTCACTCACAATGGCCAAAAGGTGGAAGCAACCAAGTGTGGACCCAGAGAGGAACAGAAAAAC
>ML095874.1:843-13371 GCA_003697995.1 Taxidea taxus jeffersonii
AGTGACCTAGAAGAGCTCTACAACTTTTTTCTCACTTGTGATATTCTCACGTTCTGAGACTAACTCACGTGAATGTTTCCATCCATGCATGGTGCTGTGAGCTCCGGGGACACAGGTTAGTGAAGTATTTGAAGCTCGTTACTAGGCTAGTAAGAGTTCAACAGCCGATTCAGAACCCAACTAAAGTTGAAACAAGCGCTGTTGTCAAGGAAGGTACTTCTTGTTCCTAAGAACTGGACTCAAAAGAGGAATACTACACACAAGTGTTAACATTATTTCTGTGGTAATTATAGAGAAAAGCAGCTATACAGTATAGAATATTTTCAAATTCTTTATATCCTAAACACATTTAAAAAGTGTCAGAAGCCCGTAATGGAATAAGATATAGATAACATTACTGTCTTACCTGCTCAACAAAATTACCAAATTATGTAAAAATCACTTACCATTTGATTTATTCTCATGTCTGTTTGTGTTTTTCCTATGAAGTAGAGAAAAAGTGTTATCCCTAAAATATCATAACATTTGCAGTAGAGGAAAATCTGGAAACAGTGGAATGTCCGGACATTTAAAAGGGTGTTCGTAGAGACAAGGACATGTTCATAGAAAGCTATATAATGAAAAAGCAGGTTACGCTTTCTTAGAAAAATATTTCTGGAAAAGAGAAAAAGAAATCAGTGTGTTGATTGCACAGGAATGTTTAGCCTAAGTGATTGCTGTTTTTCCTCTTTTCCACATTTTTTATTTGCAAATTTTTTTGATGAGCATGTGCTATTTTGAGTGCAAACATTTTTTTTTTTTAATTACAAGAGAGGGGATGGATGATGATAAGTTGGCTTTCTTGCCAGATTAGAAGGGACTCTAGGGCGACAGCAATGAAGCAGGTTCTCTGAGGAGTTTCCCATCTCCCTCTGCCTTGAAGAGATCTTTGAATACTACAACTCCATGAGCTCTTCCTGCCTGTGATTCTAGTACACAGATCATGAGGCTGGCATAGAGCTGATGTCACAGGAAAGGAAAAAAAAAAAAAAACTTTGAGTTTTGGTCTTTAAGAAATTGATTCAACTATTAAGTCATTCATATAAAAGACTTGATGTTGCCCCCACAATACATTGGCCAATATTAAAATAGTTCCATTTGTTTATTACAAAATTCAAATTATGAGAGTTACTAATACCAAAAACAATGACCTATTTTCCCATAGATTGAGAGAACTGTTACAGCAGAATATGAACTAGAGTATCTACTACTGGAAGGACATTGCTTCGATACCAGGACAGAACAACCTCCTCGGGGACTGCAGTTTACACTTGGCACAAAAAATAAACCTGTTGAGTTTGATACAATAGTGATGGCCAATCTCGTAAGTATTATAAATACTTAATCGATTGTATTTAATTACACGTTTTGGTGAAATCCTCTTAATTTCTCCTGATAATAAGATGAAATCGATTTCATCCTGCTATTGCTGAACAGCTCCCAGAAAACAAAATTGAATCCTTAAATAAGGTAATAAAAATGAAGAGAATCATACTTTCATGATATTGCCAAATATCCTTTTTGGAATTCATTTATAGAATTTATTCACTCCAGTTAGTTAACATTCTCTTGAGTCGTTTATGTAGAATCGTTTTTGAACAGTTGGATGTTTTGGTCCTATAACATCATATTTTTCTCATTCTGAAAGGGATATTTTCAATTAAAAGCGAACCCAGGTGCTTGGATACTGAAACTACGTGAAGGAAAATCTGAAGATATTTATCAAATAGTTGGGTGAGTGATATAAACCACTTCAAAATTTTTCATGTGTGAATTAAGTTTTTAATGTTTTGATTAAGAAATGAGAGGCAGGGTGGTTTATTTTTCTTCTACAAAAATTTAAATTATTTTTTCTATTTAGAATTTCCAGAAAAATAGGTATGTGTCCTTTTTAAAAAATAATAATAATGCTTCCTGAGATGTAGTGAATCCTTTCATTTTGGTAAATGGCTTTTACTGAGATACAATCTTCTCTCACATCTCATTGAGTATGTAAAATTATTTGAATTCTCCCCTTTTTTCCGGCAGTAATTCTTTCTAAGTGAAGTCCTTGTCCTCTGCTTGCTTGATTAGCTTATTCCCTTCATTTAAGCTGCTGACCGTACTTACGTGTGCAATGAGTTTTAGTTGCTTGGCTTTACTTAGAAAGATCAAATAGTGCAGTTGGGAAGATCCAGACTACCTGGGCTGTTGGGATCTAGGATAATAATTGTACCCTCCTCAAAGGGTGATTGTATGGGTCAAATGAGCCAACATCTCTAAAGTGCTTGAAATGATGCCTGAAATAGAGTAAGAGTCTTCCTCGCTACTACCTCTACCATCTGGTTGGATGGAAGGAGTTTGCTTTAGATCTCGTGTGGGTCTAGCTACAATGTGTGTGACAGCCCCGCTCTCACTGGACAGTGGATTCAATGGCTAAAGTTGCTGATGTCCTTGAACAACATGTATTACTGGAAGCTCTTGAACAATTTAAGAAACTTGCCATTTCTAGTACATAAGTTGGAACCCTTTCTGTTTCCTAGTGGTGATTGGTGGGTGTGGCTGGGCCTTCTATTTTGGTTTAACCACTTCAGCTGGGGAATTGAAAGAAGAGGGAGTTAAAGGCATGTGTTAGCGTAGTCCTATAACCCTGCCAATCTTCATTTTAGGAAAGTGTCCAGTGTGTGTGTTATGAATCTGACTAAACTCAAAATACCTGCTAATTTGACCTCTGATTGCATTCCCTCTTTGACAAAATTCAACTTTATTGTAAATGTTTTTAACAGCATTTTATGTATTTTTCTTTACATAGAATGCTATAAAAAATTATTGGTCAGAGCTGTCATATTTGATTTGTTTATGCAGTTTTGAAAATTAGACAATGAAATACATTATAATATAAACTATAAACAAGTGATGCAGGTGACCATTTAGACACATTTTCAGTCTTACAGGTTTAACGATACACTTCAAATTTTGGTGTTTGAAAAAGACTGCTGAATATTGAGAAGTTGTTGGACAGTATAGAATTCCTTCAATTATGATATATAACAACTTATTTTAAAGTCTCAAAAGCTTTCATATTTTAATTACTGTAATATATCAAAGACATATGATAGATTTGACTTTTGTAATAATCTTGGTATATAGCAGCAAAGATAAGCATTAATTTGGGGTTGCTCAGTGGTTAGGCAATATTCAATTTCATGAATTACTTTTATACAATTTTAATTTGTATTAGGTTAAAACTGAGTAATTTTGAAAATTGTAGTGTATTATAGTATATCTTAATTGCAGAAAACAGCAAATACATAAACACAATGATGTTACGTTTATGCTTTTCGCAAAATGAATTTATTCTGTTATTTATGCCATCATAATTACATGTCTTCTCTGGAGTTGATTTTGGACATCTACATGTTTTTCTCCCTTTAGACATGAAGGAACTGACTCTCAACCAGACCAAGGAGATGTCATTGTTGTGATAAACAGCTTCAAGAGCAAAATACTGGAAGTACAAGTGTGTGAGGCAGAAGCTCTTGCTATTTTGTTCTTAGTATTAAGAATTATCTTTTTTTGCTTTTAATTGATTAATATTATTTTACAACAAATTTTGCAATTTTACTACCCAAAAAGTTATATTGGAACTCTGGCATGAGAGGAAGAAGAGGATTAAGTTCATGAAGGGAAGGCAGAGAGTTTGAAGATAGAAGAAAAGGAACAAGTTTTTCTAAGTTAGGATGTGTCTGTTAGATTTACTGTATCCATAGCCAGGTAGTGTTACAAATTAGGCTCTAGAGATGAGATCAGGAACACAGGTTGAAAAGTTATCCCTGAAATGAAAAAGTGACGGTAAGTGATGTTTTTGAAACATCTTAAAAGCAATGACAAAAATGACAAAAGTAGTAACAAAATAATAAGGATAACAAGGAAATACAAAACCAAAATTAAAAGGAAAATAAGAACCTAGTGAAGTAAGCAGGCACAGAAGCCTCTCTTGTCCTGAGAACATTTGTCCATCCTGGTACACCTGCACTATCATTTTGATTTAATTTGCAGGGTGATGGGGACAGAAAGTAAAACCCTGGACCCATACAAAGTGGGTAGTCTGTTAGAAGACCCTCTCGACAATAAGCTGGCTATAGCTTCAGGGTAAGGATGAACCTAGTAAATTATTCCCAGTCTTTTAGCCCAAATTTGTTTTGTGCAAGTATCCAGGAAACCCCTGAGCCTTGAATTTACACTAGACTAGTTCCAGATTGATGAGGTTGTAAAGGTGTTTGGCAGAAACATCTGTATATCTCTGGAATAAGATTCTCTCCAAATACATAGAGAAAACCAGCAGAAACAACAGAAAGCAGACACATACACACTCTCTGTATTAGAATTATTGACACTGAAACAACCGTGCTTACAGTATTTAAAGAAATAAAAGACAAGCTTGAAAACAATTGCAGGGATCAGAAAACTATAAAAAGTGCATATCTGATTTTTTTAAAGTAGAACTTCTGAAACTGAGTGAACGGTAACCCAAATTAAAAATTCAGTGGATGACTTTCACATGTCTAAAGAGAGAATTAGTGAATTGGAAGATAGTATTCCTAATGCAACAGGGACATTAAAAAAGAGGATAATGCAGCAGAGACCATAAGAGGCATAGAAAGTAGAGTGAGAAATTAAAGATTTGCTGTTTGCACTGAACCTGGCTCCACTACTTTCTAGCTGCATGACCTCGGACAGATTGCTTAGCTCCTTTCTGTCTCATTTTCCTCATCTATAAATTGTTGTTAATAATGGAACCTACCTTACATGTCTGTTATAAGGATAAGGTAGTTCAGTTTGTAAAGTGCTTTGTGAGTATTGAATAAATAAAGTCATTTTAAATGGAGTTCCAGACAAAGATGGAAGAGGATGAGGTAAATGTGACATTGTGTGTTAGCTATACTCACATTAAAAAAAAGAGGTACATTTAATATTTGAAGGAATAATGGCTGAGAGTTTTCATGAATTGATGAAAGATACCAATTTACATATTCAAGAAGTCCAGTGATTAGCAAGCAAGATAATTAAAAGAAAATTCACACCTATATTCTGATAAAACTGCAGAAAACCAAAGGAAAGAGAAATCTTTAGAGTAATCAGAAGGAAAAGGAAAAATTACCTTCAAAGAGCTATATATCTGATTGTTGATTTTTTATAGTCTGATTGTTGATTTCTCATAAGAATGAAAGCCAGAAAGTTCTGGAATGATATTTATTTTTTTTAAAGATTTTATTTATTTGTTTATTAGAGAGAGAGAGCTCAGGCAGACAGAGTGGCAGGCAGAGAGGCAGAGGGAGAAGCAGGCTCCCTGCCGAGCAAGGAGCCCGATGCGGGACTCGATCCCAGGGCGCCGGGATCATGACCTGAGCCGAAGGCAGCCGCTCAACCAACTGAGCCACCCAGGCGTCCCTCTGGAATGATATTTAAAAACACTGAGTGAAGAAAGGAATGCCAGCCTAGAATAATTTACCCTGAAAAGATATCTTTCAAGAGGAAACATAAAACAAAATATTTTCAGACAAATGAAAAAAACTGAATTTGTCACTAGCACACTTACACTAAAGGAGAAGTACTTCAGACAGGAAAAAAATTATCTCAAAGGAAACATTTGAGTTTTAAAAGAATGAAGAGAGAAGAAAATGGTAAATGTGTGGATAATTCTATGAACAGTGAATATATAAAACAATTGTAAGATCTTGGGAGGATTTTAAAAATACACGACATTAAAAAACATAACAGTAACATTTAAGCTGTAAGATAAACACTGTTGTTTTCAATTACATATGAAATCTTACACTGACCAGAGCAAGGGTAATGATTACTTTCAGACTTAAATATAAATCTAACTTCTAAGATAACCACTAAAAGCACAGAAACAAAGCATTAATGCCATAATGAAGAGGAAAAATGGAATGAAATAAATTAATGTAAATGGAATAAGAAAAAAAGCAGAATATATAGGATATAAAGGAAGCACAAAATAATAAGTTAGAATTCCACTCAATTACATTAAATATGAATGGACTAAATGTTCTAATTAAAAGATAATGATTGTCCTAATGGGTTTTTGTCTTTTTAATTACAACTATATGTTGTTTACAGGAAGAACACCTAATACATAGAAATACAACTTTAGTGTGAAGATGAAAATAAAACTCAAGGTTGGCAGAAGTATTCTAGGCCAGTACTAAGCTAAAGAAATTTGCATACCTAAATAATACCAGAGATATTCACAAGACAAATAACATTACTGAAGATAAAGTCATTTTACATATATGAGGCAGAAATAGAATTTCACAGAGAAATTTAAATTTTTCTATCATGCTGGGATATTTTTTAAAGATTTTTTACTTATTTGAGAAGGAGCACATGTGCAAGAGTTGGGGGGAGGGCCAGAGGGAGAGAATCTCCAGCAGACTCCCCACTGAGCATGGAGCCTGATACAGGGCTCAGTCTCTGAGATCATGACCTGAGCTGAAATCAAGAGTCAGACGCTTAACCCACTGAGCCACCCAGGTGCCCCTGGTATATTTTTAACACCCATCTCTCAGTACCTGATATGACAGGCTGACCAAAAAATCAAGAGATAGAGAAGATGTGAACAGATTAGAAATTCTGACCTAGACACATATAGAACACAACACGCACTATCAGCAAATGAGCAGTCTTTCAAATACACAGAAAATGTTGATTAAAAATTAACTTTACATTTGGTTGAAAGTTTCAGTAACTTTCGGAAGAATGAAATTGTACAGAGTATATTCTCTATCTACAGTGTGGTAAAGTATAAATTAATTTCTAAGGATAACTAGGAAATACTATGTGGTTGTAGTTTCTAAGATCCAATAACAATAGGCTAACAAAGCTCACACCTCACATATTGGTCAGGTTCTAAACTACTGTATCACCAAATTTTACCTTGCATCCTACATCATACCCTGTTCCTAATCATCTCTGTTCTTTATCCTATGATCAGTTATAAATGTTGCTTTACATTTATCTCTGATTCTCTTTCTCCTGTATTGACCTTGATTTTCTTTCTCAATAGTAACACAGTCTCTCTTTGAATACATTTCCTTCTGTCCATTTCAGATGAAAAACCCCATGAAACCCAGACCAACTACTTCAGATACTAACTCAAGCCCACACCCTGTAGGAACAGTATTCCAGGTAGTTTTATCCTAGTCCTGTAAACAGGAGAGAAATATCATTTCTGCCAGGCTAGGAGCACGAAAGAACATTCCATCTTTGAGCGATTTTGACCATTGACAAGCTGCTTAGGTTCTCTTGAACTGAATTTTTTCACTCTGTGTATTGGTTCTAATTTGAGTTGTTGGTCTGTAGTACAGAACAGATTGAACTCTGACTATAGCCACCAAATCTTTGAGGGTGATAATCATGCCCTACCTGAGTCAGACCTTCTGCAGCCCAATCAACTATATCTTTCAGCTGATTTTAATAACACATTTCTATCTCCTCACTATCCATCTCTCACAATAACATAGAAAAAGGGGAGCCGAAAAGATAACATTAAGGATCAGCCCATCAACCCTAGCAACCCATGGATGGGAATTCCACAGAGAAAGAACAGAAAATGGAGGAGGGAAGCTATTTCACAGATAAGGAAAGAAAAAAAATATTCATGTCAAAAGGGTCCACAGATTAGCATGAGTAAAAAATGGCCCCCATGAGACCCTAATAACTATCAAGGAAAAAAAGTAGGTCACAGCCTAGAATGACACTAACACTAGCATCAGACTTTTTGTTTTCAAGATGGATGTTACAAGACAGCAAAACAAAGCCTTTAGTGTTTTGAGGAGAATTACTGTGAAGCTAAGATTCTTTAGCCAAATTCTTAATCAAATGTAAAGACAAAGTGATCTTCTGAAGGGTGAAGTTTTAGAAAAATGATTTTTCATACCCTTTATTGAAGGTTTTTGCCATCATAGTGACAATGAAGACCAAGAAAGAGGAAGATAGGTATTTTGAGAAATTGTGATATTAATCTCAAAACCAATGCAAAGAAAGCATTGAAAGAAATAGGCAGTTAATTGTTGAGCTCCAAGAAAAATATCTTCAAGAAGACAGGAATTCCATGCGATAAACATGAGCAATAAACTGGAAAATATTAGCTAACGTGGCAAGGAAGAAATTTATCTCACCACAAGAAAAAAATAAATGCAATTCCAAGAAAATTCCAAGAAAAAATATTTGTCTATTGGAGGAATGTGAGAAAGCAGAATCTATCTGAAATATCAAGAGTCTCCCATGAGGGGCACAGTGGTCACGTTACTGTCACTACCCAGAGGTAATCCAGTGCTGGTGGCCTCGCAGACTCTTGAGTGAATAATATTTACATTGTCACAATAAGCACTATCTACTGACTTTGAAGTTGTAGAATAAACATAGCAAAGTGCCAAAGTTATGATTAGGTTTTACCAAAGCAAATGTAGATATTATCTGTATTTACAATGCTAAAGTAAAAGTTTGAGCTAATATAAGGCGGGAGGTGGAGGGTAAAGGCAGAAATATTATTAGTATCCTTATCTTACAGAGTATCCAAGAGAAACGTGAAGTTGTTGGTACAAAAAATATATATTTAAGTATTATTTGAAGCTACAAAGACACTGCATAGAACTAATGATAATGTTATTACTGCCGAAACTTCCAGACAGAGAGGAAAAGTGATAGAGGTCAGCAGCTTGTCTGTCATCACAAAGAATGAAAAATATCCAAACCCTGTGGTTCCAGATATGCTTAGTAGATAATGTCTGAAGTTGATAAGTCAGTAAATACAAGCGTAAGCACATCACTTGGCAGCGTGGAGGTAACCACCAGAAGAACTACCAACAGGAAGTTGACCTGATGACTGAAACCAGATTGTGTCTGTAATGTCATACTTCCCTGGCTCTGTCACTGCACCTGTCTTAGATTCACAGGGGTCACCGTGCCCTGGGTGTTTCATTTTTTAACCACACAGCATAATATTTAAAGCTGCATGGTTCTAAGACTTTCCTTTACTGTCATCTAGGTACAAAAGAAGCCAGACAAAATTAAGGAGGATATCCTTACTGATAAAGATGAAAAGAAAAAAGGAATGTGGGATTCCATTAAAAGGTAATTACCAGTGAATTTTTTTAACCTATAAGCATAGATCCATCAGGAATCTTGTGTGTGGCAGGCCTGCAGATGGTACACATCTAAGTAAAGCATCGGTCCTCTCTCGTGGGATGAGATTGATACATAAGATGTTAATAAAACAGAACAGGAAACTGGAGCTGTGGGACAGCTGAGAGCAAGGTGCTCTGCAAACCCTGGGAGCAAAAGGCTGTATCTAGTGAGGAGGAACCTCTGACAAGATTCCTTGGAGAAGTGTGTGGTTAAGAGGGGCTCTGAAGGAGGGATAAGGTCTCAGAACTGGAGATGGAGCGAAAGTGTGAAGTCGAAAAGATTGAGTATGTTCCCAGGAACAGAAAGTAGCCCAGCTTAGCGGAGACACTGGACATTGAATATAATAGGGAATCTGTAAATTAGGTTGGGGCCTGTATTAATCAAACAGGACTGATTGGCTCACGTGTGTTGAGTCCAGGAGCAGAGCTGGCTTTGGGCATTCAGGTGTTGTGGTTCAGAAACTCTTTCTCCATGCCTGAGCTCTAGTCTCTGTGCCTCCTTCATTTTCAGATAAGGTTTTAGAAGAATAAATTTGCCATGTCCAGTGGGAAGAGATTGCTTCTTTCCATAAAGTCCCAGGGCTGACTCACTGGTCCAGTTGTTAGCCATTTGTCCCAAATGGGGGTCACTGTAACTCTGACCATGCTTGGGTCATATGCCTACCTCTGGAGCCAGTGAGGGGGCCTGTCCCACCTAGACCTCACAGAATGAAAGTGGAGAAGGAATGCCCCCCACCCAAATACTAGGTTATTGTTATTAGAAGTATAAAGGATGTTAGGTGAGGAAAAACAAAAGCTGTCTGCTGTAGATCCACATGGTCGAGAATTCTGAAAGTCCATCTCAGAGATCTGAGCTTCATTTGAGTTATGATGGAGAACCAGTGGTAATCCTAATCGAAGGTAAGAAATAGAAACTTGATGGCAAATAGATTCAGCAACCTAGGCAGATTTTATTTTGCCAGTCCGAAGCACTCCCATCATTTGGGATTGTGCTCAGTTTATGCCTTTTTCTGTAGTTGACTTCTTGTTTGGCAAGAATGGTGTGCCTCTTCCTTTATGTGCATTGAACTGTCACTGACAAGGGCTCAGACCCTCTCATTTTGAGATCATTTGGAGAGTAGTATGTTTGACAGGATGATGAAGCAGAATGCAGGCATTTTAAAGGTATTTGTCCATTGGCTTCCACTAAAACCAGAAGGTGGAGATAAGAATGAATACAGGTGACCGTCAAACCGTAGCACAGCCACTTGCTGTGCAGAAAGTACCAGAAGCAAATACTGCTGTGTTAAGAAAGGAGAAGCAGCACATTTGGGAGGATAACTCCTCCAGACACAGAAATACTGTGTTTAAGATAATGCTTTCACTTTTTTATCTTAAGTGTAATCATGACTGGGGAGTATCAACTGTATTTTTCTTATCTGGGAGATTATAATAACAAAAGATTTGAAAAATACTGTCATAACAATTCCTGTTTGGCAAAATACATCTCTAGTGATTATAGTTGTTTATTCTTTTCCAAATTTTAGTCATTCTAAATATCTGTGCATATAAAAGTAAAAATTTAATTGAATAAAATTTTTACCTAGGAAGAAAAAAAATTATACATTATAAATACCCCAGATGAAAGATTCAGTCAGTTTTGTGTATGAGATGGGGCTTATTTTGAGAGCTTTCCTAATTTTATTGCGTATTAAATTTAGTATTTAGGTGTGTAAAGTTTACAAATCCATATTAAGAAGCTGTCGATACTCTCTTTTCAAGTTTCACAAGAAGGCTGCATAAAGAAAAAGACAAAAAGGAAGCAGATGTTCTAAACATATTTTCAGTTGCTTCTGGCCATTTATATGAACGCTTTTTAAGGTAGGTATATTTTTATCTAATGCTTTGACAAGTAATACATGGTTCAAAAAGAATTTCAAGAGTTCAGAAGAATAAAAGAAAGTACAGTGAAATAATCCACCTGTTTTCTTATACCCAGTCTCCTTTCAACAGGAAACCAGTATTATTTTCATAGCTTGCCAAAGACATACGTAGATAAGCAAATATATTTTCTTCATTTTTAACTTTTTACTTAAGTAGTAACACGTTTGTTGTTCTGCACCTTGCTTTTTTCTTTCTTTTTAAAGATTAATTAATTAATTAATTTGAGGAAGAGAGTGTGAGTGAGCATGAGCAAGTAGAGGGAGGCCGGGGAGGGAGAGACTCTCAAGCAGACTCCCCGCTGAGCACAGAGCTTGATCTCACAACCCTGAGATTACCTAAAATTATGAGAACAGTATATATATATATATATTTTTTTAAGATTTTATTTATTTGTCAGAGAGAGAAGGAGCACACACGCAAGCAGGAGGAGCAGCAGGCAGAGGGAGAAGTCCCTGCCGAGCAAGGAGTCCCATGCGGGACTCGATCCCAGGACCCTGGGATCATGACCTGAGCTCAAGGCAGCGGCTTAACCAACTGAGTCACCCAGGCACTCATAAATTAATAATTATTAATAATATAAATATAAATATATTATATATTTAATATATAAAATCTTAAAAAAAGAAATATATATATTTGTACATAGATATACATATGTATATATACATATATATGTATATATAAAAAGATATATATTTGTATATATACATATGTATATATGTGTGTATATTTTTATGTATATACATGTATATACATATATGTGTGTATATAATTTTGTATATTTATATACAATATATATAATATACACATATATTTTTCTATATAAATATACAAAATTATATACAATATACACACATATATGTACATATATGTATATAAAATATGTATATATGTATATACAATATATGTGTACGTATATATACATATATACGTGCACATATATGTACGTATATATATACAAATATTTTTTTTCTTTTTTTTAAGATTTTTTCTTTTTTTTTTTTTTTTTAAGATTTTATTCATTCATTTAGAGAGAGAGCACGAGCAAGGGAGGGTCAGAGGGAAAGGGAAAGAGAGAATCTCAAGCAGGCTCCACACTGGGCATAGAGCCCAGTGTGGGGCTTGATCCCATGACCCCAAAATCATGACCTTCACTGAAATCAAGAGTTGGACGCTTAACCAACTAAGCCACCCAGGTGCCCTAAGCAGTATATTTTTAAAATACAGTTAAATTCCTTGAGTTTGATTGATTTGGAATATTAGTGTTCTCTATGGCTAGGAAATGAACATACATTGTAACAATATGATATATGAGAGAAAGTATATGTAGTAAATTTCCCTGTTCTGGTGAGGAAATACCTTATTTTATAAAAAA